>NTHP01000072.1:100048-119995 GCA_003416845.1 Oplegnathus fasciatus | reverse complement strand
CTCCCATAGGTGTTCAATTGGGTTGAGATCTGGTGACTGTGAAGGCCATAGCATATGATTCACATCATTTTCATACTCATCAAACCATTCAGTGACCCCTCATGCCCTGTGGATGGGGTCATTGTCATCCTGGAAGAGACCACTCCCATCAGGATAGAAATGTTTCATCATAGGATAAAGGTGATCACTCAGAACAGCTTTGTATTGATTTGCAGTGACCCTTCCCTCTAAGGGGACAAGTGGACCCGAACCATGCCAGCAAAATGCCTCCCACAGCATAACAGAGCCACCGGATCCCCTCACTGTAGGGGTCAAGCAATCAGGCCTGTACTGTTCTCTTGGTGTACGCCACACATGCACTCGCCCACTTGTGGAGAACATGGTGAAGGATGACTAATCTGATCATATCACTGTTCCTATTGAAACACAAGCCAGTTGAGCAGTCTTCATTGAGCTCCTGCCATCCGTGCCCCAACAATGAACCCTCTTTCAAAGTCACTTAGATCTTTTCCTCTTGCCATCTGGGCCTGCTCAGCATTTTTATACATGCCACAGAGTATGATGGGATGTTATTTGCTTAATTGTACCATGCAGTGCACCTGTGTGGAAGCATCCGCATTCGTTATGTTTCTCCACTCATTTATTCAGGTTTTTCCTTTAATATGTCACCCGCCTGTATGTATCAGAGCACTGATGTCTCTGACCAGCGCTGTAATAACCTTTACTTACCACTAGTGCTTTGACTGTGTCACTGATGTGTTTCTTCTGCTCCTCCAGCCCAGAGATCTCTGTCCTCACTGCCTGGAGCTCCTGCCACACACATACCTACGACGTGGACACACACACAAAATCAATGAGACCAATTAAAAGGCGGGTAGCAGCACAGGGGGGTGTGCAAATAAAAAATTTAAACTCTTAACTTTCAGTGTTCTCCATGTTTCCATTATATTACATTTTTTCACATGTCATGACAATGCTTTAATGCTTATGACAGCTGTATGTTCATGTTTGTTTGTCTTGCTTTAGCTCTGTTGTCTTTGTTTAGCTGTATGTAAACTGTATATGTGTATCGTAAAGTATTTGTTTTCAGCATACTGAGTATATACAGTATGTAAATATATTGAGAGCTACTGACAACCTCAGTCAAATTCTTTGTGTGTGTCAGCGTACAGGACCAATAAAGTTGGGTCTGATTCTAAATACTCTTAAGTTGCTTGTTCCAATCTTTCAATGAAGTAATGTTATGCTTATAATCAGTATTCAAACCTCAGTTAGCATTTTATGACACACTTTATAACAAAAAGGAAATGTCTTGTGCATAATTTCCATGTCAGTCAGCGTGACCATATAATTTATGTTTGGAAACTTTTTGATCGGGACTAGAATTCAGAATAAAGTTGTCTGTGTCTGAACAATATTTAGTAGTTCGTGGTGCTGTAACAGTCACAGTGCAGTCACGTGCAGTTCAAAATGTGTTTTTCTTATTGTCACTTCACTGGAATGTTTGAGCCTCTCTGCGCAGACTGATGTATGTGCAGAGTTTGTTTCCATATTCATCTGCCTCGGCGCCCACCTCAAATCTCAGACTGATGTCTCAAACGAGCAGGACCAGTTTGGAGCCAATCATAGTCGAGTATGCATCTTACAGAAGTGTGATGTGGAAACTTGAAACTTCCAGTGCACACGCACACACACACACACACTTAGAATGAACTTTACAGTGAAGTTGGAAACATCTTGTGTCCAACAGTTAAACTTTTGACATAAAATATATTTGCATATTCATAGGATCTGGATTTTTGAATGAAGGAGAAAGAGTGGATGTCACTTCAAGAATTTTTAACAAGGTAACGGAACATTTATGTGGAAAACCCATATCAGACATAAATTATTATTCAAAGCATTTTTATATGTCTTAAAAAATGTCTGGAGAAGGTCTTCAATTTCAGTGTTGTTATTGGTCATTAGGAGCACACATTTGTATTTGTTATGTGAGAATCCAACCATAGCTCATTCTAGGGCTGCAACTAACGATTATTTTCATTATCGATTCATCTGTCGATCATTTTCTCGATTTCTCAGTTAATCGATTAGTTGTTTGGTCCAAAAAATGTCAGAAAATGGTGAAAAATGTTGATTACTGTTTCCCAAAGCCCATGGTGACATCCTCAAATGTCTTGTTTTGTCCACAACACAAAGATATTCAGTTTACTGTCAGAGAGGACTAAAGACCCCAGAAAATATTCACATTTAAGAAGCCGAAATCAGATAATTTGGACACTTTTTCTTAAAAAATGACTCAAATCGATTAATCGATTATCAAAACAGTTGGTGATTAATTAAATAGTTGACAACTAATCGATTAATTGTTGCAGCACTAACTCATTCCTCACCTAACAGTACTTTGATATGCAAATTATTTTCTAAAAACGCTTTCGTACATTACAGAATGTGAATGTGGAAGTTAAAGAGTGAGTAGCCCACTATATTTGTAAATGTTTTTCTTATAAGCAGCCACACACCCAGCTGTCAACTGCAGGAACATATTTAAGACAGAGGATAAAGTTGTCATAGTTTAAAGGCCATAAACAGGACTGAACCAGCAGCTAGAGAAACACTTACAATCTTCCTGACATCGTCCCCTCGCAGGTCACCCTTCCTGTTCTCCACATTTGCTATGACTTTGTGTGTCTCCTCACACACTGCTCTCATGTCCAGCTCGGGCTTGTCGCTGTAACCGTCCCGGACATGCTCGTACAAGCTGCTCCGGGCTCCGTGCGACAAGCGGTGCGGGATGAACACTCTTGTCCCCGGCCTTGAACATTGCCTAACTACCGGCTTTAACACAGACAGCGCAGAGCCTCCTACTCTTACAACCATGCCGATGCAGGTCGCCATGTTGGTCTTGTGGTAAATGTTGCATTCATGGGGTATAGGAATAATCCGCACTATGGGTCAGCCTGTGTCTATGCACTTCAAAAACAGTGCGTTTGAATGCATGTTTGCATATTATTACTTTAATGAAAGCATAATACATGATTGTAATAATGACCATTCACATTTCACAGCCTTTCCTTTCTTTTTTTAGCTGCTCGTGTAACCAGTGAGCTGTATTGCCGGTTGTAAAACGCTCGTATCTGCCATGAACGCAACATGAATGCGGAAATTAGTATTTCGGAATTTAATCAAAATAAAACAAATATGCTGTTTTTAAATGTTATTCTAAAAATATACTTGCTATTTTACGCGACGGTTGTAACATAATATCAAAGAGGAAGTGGAAAATATTATTTTTTTTCGAGTGACAAAAAAACGACTCGGCCCCAAACAATCGTCACGAGCCAAAGGTCAGCCAATCAGATGAGCGGAAGTTTAACGTTGCGGTAATCCGGTTCAGACGTGACAAGTGCGGCCGACTGAACCTGAACTCGGGCTTATTTTTGTGCCCTGAAGCCTCTAAAAACTACCCTCCTCACTGTCTCACCGCGGAGCCGGACGTGTGTGCGCTGTGCCATGGTGGACTGATACGTGTTGCGACGAGAAGCGTTTGCACAGCGGGAGAACTGCTCCTTTGTAAGCTAGTTTTGGTCCGTCAGTTGGGAACGTTAGTGATGGTGTGTGCACGGAGTGTGCTGGATGAGCAGCGAGTAGCCTGACGCGTCTTCTCCACAGGCCGGGACGAGCCCTTCAGCTGAGCCCGGAGGACCGAGACACCCAGATGGGAGCGAGGAAAGCCTGTCGAAGCCTCTGGTAATAACCGGGTACTTGGATACAGTTAGCCTGCCACAGACTGCCTCACCAATTCCTGTTGAAAGGGAGACCCGACCAGCCTTCACGGTGGAAACGAGAAGAAGAGCAAAGGTACTGTAAGCTAGAAATTCAGCATCTTACCGGCAAACTGATGCTACAACAACAGTCTGCTTTGTGTTTGTTATTTATTACAGCCAGGGGGTGGGGTAAATCTGTAGCAAACTATATTTTAAATTAAGATGTAGCATGGACTTAATCTAGTATGCACAGAGAGGTGTTATCTGGGTCATATCTGTTATAGGCCTCTATTTACAATACATAGGCCTGTCTGTTACAGATAAGCCTTGCATGCATAGGGGTTAAAGTGTATTGGTTAAAGTGTATATATATTCATGTGTAATTCTCTGGCCTAACTGTGGGTGTTGTACTGTACCTCAGATGAATGCTGTGCGGGGGGGCACAGTCACCTGGCGTCCCCAGCCGTGGCAGGATGGGAACGGGGGAGGAGGAGAACCTCTGTCAGACAGCGACTCAGAGGAGGAGGACTTCCCTGATGACAGCACCACACCGTTGGGAGACTACATCACACATGGTGAGACAGAAAACTTGATGAGGGTGTAGAGGGTGTTGTTGGAAACCAGCCCCTGTGTGTGACACCTGTCCTGCTGCCGTCCTTTCTCTCTTCCTGCCCCTTCTGCTCTGTCTTATTCTTACTCATCCCTTCCTCTGTTCTCGCCCCCCTCCTCTCTGGTTCTCCTTCCCCTTCTACTCCTTCCCCTTTCTGCTTGTGTTTTAGGCTTGAAGCAGCTCCTGGATGCTCAGCAGCTGTGTGATGTTACTCTGCTTGTGGAGGGGAAGAAGTTCATGTGTCACAGGTATGACTGCCACATCCCACAAAGAAGCTGATAAAGACAAAAAGGCATCCATGAAGTCTTGTTGTCCAGAAATTAAGAAGAGCATTTCAGCCAGGACTGCAGCTAACACATATTTTTACTATCTATTTTTTTAATTAATCAATATTTACTCCTGTCTTGCCACCAGTTAAAAAGTATTCAATTTAATGATATGAAATTGAGATGATTTAAAGTATTTATAAATTATCAAAATTATCAGTGGTTAATTTTCTTCCAAATAAACTTAATAATCATTTCACCACCTATCTTCTATCCTTCTCTCCCCTATCTCAGAGTCCTCTTAGCAGCCGTGAGCCCGTACTTTCGGGCCATGTTCACCAGCCCTCTGGTAGAGTCCCGCCTCACTGAGATCCGACTGGAGGAAGTGACGCCGTCTGTCATGGAGACTGTCATCCAGTTTGTGTACACCGGTGAGGCGGGGCTCTCTCTGGACACAGCTGAGGATCTGTTTGTGGCCGCGAACCGGCTTCAGGTCATGCCCCTTCAAGACCTGTGCTCCAGGTAAGTCTGCTGTATAAAAGTGACAGATGATCAAGTTTACAGCCTCGTTTATTAGACTTCACAATAAAGGTGGCTATATTTTTACTTTGACATGAGGTTTTAGTTAACAAACCAGCTTCTGGATTTTAAACCCTCTTGTTTCACGTCCTCTCCTCTCTTCTCTCCTTCTGTCTCTCTTTCCCTCTCTCTTTCTCTCCAGGTTTCTATTTGAGCACCTGTCAGTGGATAACTGCCTGGGGATGTACTCTCTGGCTCGCTCTCACCACGACCAGCTGCTGCTGCGCGCCTCCCTGCGGCTGGTAGCCCAGCACTTCCCCCGGGTGGCCCGGCAGAAAGACTTCCTCCTGCTGGACCACGGCACCTTAGGCAGCCTCCTGAGCTCTGACCGTCTTGGGGTGGACTCCGAAGCGGAGGTTTACGACGCGGCACGCCGCTGGGCAGAGCACCAGCCCTTGGATCGCTACGCCCACATGCCAGCGCTGCTTCATCACTTGCGACCGGGGCTGCTGTCCCAGGAAGAGAGCCGAAGACTGAGCCAGGAGTTGGGGCCTGCTGCAGCTGGTGAGGGCCTTGGGGGGCCTCTGAGACCACGAGAGGGCATGTTTGAGAAAAAGATTGTCTGTGTGGACCTAACACCTCGGGAAGATGAGAATTTAGCTGCAAGAGACTACACAGTGGACTGCTTTGATCCTCGGACAGGGAAGTGGGAGAAGTTGGCAGCACTGGGTTCACTGGTCAGTCCCGGCTGTACGGCCGTAGGTGACCGGCTGTTTGTGGCGGGTGGGATCCTGCGGACAGGCTCTGTGTCTGCAGCCGTGCATGAATATGATGCAGTGTTGGACCGCTGGATAGAGCGGCCTTCAATGGTTCAGCCCCGGGCTATGCTAGGCCTGCTGGGCTGTGGAGAGTCACTCTATGCCTTGGGTGGAAGTAACCGCTCAGCTCTGCTGGACTCCAGTGAGACCCTGGAGCTGACTACACTTCAGTGGGCTCCGGGGCCTCGGTTACCGCTCCCTCTGCGCGCTTTCGCCTGTGCAGCATTACGTGGGCGGCTTTACCTTCTGGGTGGAACCACACTTGAACAGAACCGGGCTGTGGTCCACTCGGGGGTGCTTATTTATCACACCTTAACAGACTGCTGGACACGCGTGGCTCTGGACTCTGGCGCCACCTGCCTCGCTGGAGGAGTAGCAGTGCGAGGAGGAGTCTGTGCGATTGGGGGATACATGAGGGATACCACCAAGTTCCTGGATGGAAACTACACCAATCTAGAGACTTTAGACGCCACTGGGCGTGTACTGTTTTTCAGAGAGGGCAGGGGGTCTGGAGTGGAGAGGGAGGTGACTGGTGGAGGGGTGATGGTCACCGCGGAGCAGCGGGGGGGTGCAGGTGGTGGTAGCGACCGAGCCCCAAGCCCTGTGGTATTTCCCGGGCTGCCGCGGCGGATTGCGGCTGGGGGTGTGGCCAGGTGGAAACGCAGGATTTATGTACTGGGTGGGGAAAACGGCTCACGGTTCTATGACAGTGTGTACTGTTGGAAGCCCGGCTGGCGCAGCTGGGTCCAGAGACGTGAGAAACTCCCTGGAGACACTGGAGGGGTGAGCCAGTTTGGGTGTACCACTTTAAAGTTCCCCAAGAAACACATCCTGTCCAGACTGAGACTAGCCAAAGAAAACTGCAAGAAGGCAGCTGACTAGCTTGATAGGGACCAGTATGACTGAAGTGGAGGCAGCCGTTCATGTGACACAGAGATGAGCCCCAGGCTGAGTTTGAATTCCCTCCTCCTCGACCTCATGACATGTTGGTGTTGAGATGAAGTCGCAAGGAAGAGACCATTTGATACAACCTGAGTGCAGCCACAGAGAAGGCCTATAATGAACTGGACGTAGACAGTTCTTATGAAACGTATTAGAGATAGTCAAATGTACAGGCAGAGAGCAAGTGGAGCCAGAAACTGGTTAAAAGTCAGGCAACATGCCCCTGAATGTAACCTAATCCACTATTTGTCAGAACAGTAAAATCCTTTGAGAGAGAAAAGGGCCTTTTAGTTGTTTTCTTAAAGTGTAATTTTTAAGGCTGTTTGGAAACCATTTCAATGCTGTGAATTCTTTAGCAGCTTTAGTTTAGACACAAGGATACCAGCACATTTCTGACCATGCTATGCTCCACTTTATTTGAACAAACCTTGTTTCTTGACTAATGTGGGCGAGTAAAGCCTTTTGAAGCTGCATTTAAGGGCTATGCAAATAAACTTGAGTGGAAACACATCATAGGAAACATATTTTTCATGAAACTACTTGTACATGTTTTGACATGTACCATCAGTCATTTTGTGAAGAGGTGAACGTCCTGTTTTGTCATCTGTGTTTTGTACGACACATCAATGGCTCATTTTTTCAGGTTCATCCTTCAAAACATCACGATAGTCTGTTCCAAGACGCTGCCCAGTGTCTTGTCATCTCTAGACTGAACTCTAGACTGAGCCCGGTTCACTGGTCTCACTATGCAGGCAGTCAGATCTCTCCAACTGGTCTCAAACATGGCAGCCAGCCTATGTGTTAAATACAGACAGTGTCTCTTTACTAACTGTGCTTATGGTCAGTGTTCTTATGAAGGTTCAGCCTCAAAGAAGTGGAACATAGTGGGTAAAATGTGCAGACAGGGCTGAATAATGCGCAAAAAATTAAAGATGATAGCCACAACACCGTCTTCCATATTGATATACATGACAACGTGTACTTTAAGTATAAAAAAAATATTGTCAAAGGGATTTGGTAGATGTTCGTGACAGTGTGCTGCAAAGAAAAACTGTCCTTTTTAGCTAGCATTATTAAATGGAAGAAATCTGACTTACTGCTTTGTATTGTTGGTTAGATCTCACTGTACAAGTACAGTGACAGAAGGTAAATGTATAAAGAAGAAAAGAAGAACGACTTTATTTATCCCCGTGGGGAAATTCAGTTTTTTCACTCCATTGTTACCTTTAATTTACACACACACATTTATAGATAGGCCCTAAATACACACCCATGCACCCCCAGGACCCATAGACATGCATTCATGTCGTGGAGAGATGTCAGAGTGATGGGGAGTCGTGCAGCCCTCTGTGAAGGTGACCCACAGTATCCTTGTGTCTAGACTGCGGCTCTGTCCAGCACCTTTCCTAAACCCTCAAGCCAGGTGAACACTTGTCTTTACTTGATTCAGCAGCTGTGTCAAAATTATGTTTTTGTTTCAATTGCTCCAGCCACAGGACTTGTGAATGTGTTTGGCGTGGAGGTTAAAGATTATCTGAACACATTAGCACTGCACCTAATTTATTGAAACTGTTTTTGTTGTTGTTTTGAAATGGTAGCTTTTGCTCTGACTGCGGTGCCTGGGCTTAGTGTACTGTAGGACGGCACTATAAGCTTAGACGGGCCTGTCAAACAGGAGCAGACGTGTTTAGATCTGAGAGTGACCAAGGGTTTTAAAGTAACTTAACTCTTAAATTCTTTTGTGAAAAGTCAGAAAGTTTGCCCTGAAATATAAGCACATGGTTTTGCTGTAAGCCACTGTTGTTTTCTTTGATCTTTTTTCTTCTGTTTTCCTCTATTATTTATTCAAATTGATCAAATCCAGATATTGTACTTCTGCGGGAGCTATGTGCACATGAAAAACAGCATCTGAAAAGGGCAGAATAAACTATGGGTGATATTTGAAATGTGTGACTCCTACCATCACAGAATCTGATAATCTGATAGCTAATAATTTTGGATATCTGGGATTTTTACCCTTATGGAGGCACTAGATTGATGAACAACATTGATACAGTTTAGCACCTGTAAATACACTATCAACCTAAAATAGGAAACCAAGATGGATACAGGATGTGCTTCTGTGATGGCAAAATAGAATTTCTTTTTCAATTCTTACTACTGAGATAAGACTGATCAGATAAGTGTGTACAAGATCCTAGACCTGCAAAGTGGATTTATTTAAGTTTACTGAAGCAGTAAATCAATGGCAGTCTGAAATTTAAGAATTTAAACCTGTTAAAAAGCATTATTTTGTAACTAAAACAGACCACTGAAGCCAAATTCATTTACCCTGCCCCTAAAAAACACTGAAATTAGACTGCAGTTTGTCTCCAAACTCAGCTTTCCACTGCTTTCCACTAACCAATTGAATCAAAAGTACATTTCACATTTTTCAGACAAACCACCCTCCCATCTCAAACTTTCCTAAGTGTCACAATGACTCAGTCTCCCCCGAGAACCGATTAGTGGAACTTCCCCAATTTCCCAGCTACAGTAACAGCAGATGTTTAACACCACAGTCAAGTTAGCGAGCGTAAGAACTCCCCAGTGACAGCTATCACTTAACAGCTTGATTATGACACGTTTATATGTAATTAATACATAAAACCAATCAATATTCTTCAGATGTCTTCCAGGATCTCTTTTCGTCACCCAACTCATGATGATAAGATTCTTGATCAGCAGTGGTCTATTGATCTGTGATCACTTGTGCTCCTTCCTGCCTTAGCAGATACAGCAGGGGTTAGTCAGGGTTAGATGGGGGGGCTCTCTGTCCTCCTTCTGCTGGGTCAAAGGAGGTCATGGGGGCAGTCCTGGGGGGGTAATAGTGATAGTCAGCTGACCAAATTAAAAGGATAAGAAGCAAAAAGGTTGAACTTTATTTCATTAGTATGTTCACTAGTCAAACACACAACAGATTTTGTCATTTTAGTTTGTTAGGAGATGTGAGCTTCAGTTTGTGTCATACTGTTTCATTTCAAACAACCTGCTCTGGATTTTTCACCTTGAATTGTCAAATGAACTGAATTTCTTTTCTTCCGTGTGCTTACAGCTTGTATGACGTGTGAAAAGTGATTGTGCGTGCATGCATGTTTTCTATGCCGAGGCGTAAATCTGCTCAACGCAAGCTCTTCGCACACATCCGCACCCACATGCTGTGTGTCCACTCAGAGAAGTGAAGCTGCCCTCATTTGTACAATCTAATGAAGTTTGTGAACTGAAAGGCAAATGGATGTTTTGATGAAAGTAGTGCTGTCAAACGATTAAAGGACTATTTGCTTATGTGTTTTTGTCAAAGGTGACTTTTTTTCACAACTGCAAGAACCTTCAATGAAGCTAATCAACACTTTTACAGTGGGGGCACATACAGCAGCTGTTTGGGCATAAAAGACAACAGATATAAGTTTACACCTGCATGTAAAATGGTGAAAATCCAGTGGAACTACATGACAAACCCTGTTTTTCATGGTTTGGTGTTAATAATTACTCTAATTAATAAACTGCTGAGTCTGCTCATTGTCACAGCTGACCAAAGTTCTCACTTGGACTGACCACCTCAGATCTACCCCCTGTGCATCGGTCTTCTACAGATACAGTATTTATTTTCTTGTAGCTATTTGGTCACATTGATAATAAAGTTGAGGTGTTTTTGCAGATGAAGGTGATTTTTTTAAGGCTTTATTAGAAGCAAAGCTGCAGCTAAATCAAATAGTATAGGAAATAAAGTGTATTCAGGTAGAAGTGGAGCAATGGAGAATCCCTCTTCAGACAAAGTGACCATCAACAACCCAGCAGACATCACCATCATTGTTGGATACTTCATCATGGTTATTAGTGTCGGCATTTGGGTGAGTCTGAGTCTGATTATCAGGAGATTATAACAAAACATGTAAATTATATCACCATAAAATATCTATGTCATGTACTGGTATATATAAGGTTTGGTTTGTGAGAATACCAGAAT
Source organism: Oplegnathus fasciatus (assembly GCA_003416845.1). Taxonomy (NCBI): domain Eukaryota; kingdom Metazoa; phylum Chordata; class Actinopteri; order Centrarchiformes; family Oplegnathidae; genus Oplegnathus; species Oplegnathus fasciatus. The sequence continues at coordinate 109,067 of NTHP01000072.1, read as the reverse complement.
TGTCCTGTCTGTGTTTTAGGCCATGTTTCGGACCAACCGTGGGACAGTTGGAGGATATTTCCTGGCAGGGCGCACCATGACATGGTGGCCGGTGAGTTCACTGTAGAGCTAGACCGATAAATATATAGCCTGATGTTAGCTTATTAGTATCGGAGTATTTGATGGCCGACTATAAGAAGTTGCGGTACAGAAATGCCAAAGATATGATCGAGGTCTTTTAGAAACATTGTTACCATTTCATAGTTTGTCCACCAGAGAGCGCTGACAAGTTTATTTTTACACTGTAAAATGTCCTGCTCAGGACAACTTTTTCAACTCTGACATCAGTATCGGTCTGAAAAATCCAGCATCAGTCAGGCTCTACTTCAGTAAAATCAGTCTGCTTGAACTTTCAAGCAGCGGGGAGCATTTTAAGATTCATCACTTCTTGTTATGGAAGGAAAGATGTTGAGGGAGAGTTTGTCCAAATACCAGTCATATTCATATTCATGTCCTAAAAAGCAACACAATCTTCTGGTTCCCTCCAGAAAAGGGACAATATATGGCTTGATTTATGACTATTTTGTTGGGTCAATATGCTTCACTATTCACTCATTTCTCTGTTTTGTGCATTTCTGGTCATAGTCTCCACACTGTATCATGTTTTATACATATATATAAATATATATAAACTCCGGTCAGTCTTCATTTATTTGGTTTTGATGTTTTTTCAGTGATTTTCTTTTTTCATTCAGGTTGGTGCATCTCTGTTTGCCAGCAACATTGGTAGCGGCCACTTTGTGGGCTTGGCTGGCACTGGGGCAGCTGGCGGCATCGCTGTGGGAGGGTTTGAGTGGAATGTAAGTCACACGGTATACTTACAGCTTGTGCAACTCTGCTAAGTGAAAAAACACTGAACTGATGCATACATTACTCTTATACGTCTGTGAATCTGCTGTAATTTACAGTGTGACATGGTAATGGTCTCCCACAGTGGACTGGGTGGCATGGTCTAACATGTCATACCTTATTGTGTGTTGTTTATCTCATGTGTCAGGCTCTGTTCATCGTGCTGCTGCTAGGCTGGTTGTTTGTACCTGTCTACCTTACAGCTGGGGTAAGTAGTTCAGGCTGTATCATCATTGTGTGTACCATTCCTATATTATACCATTCCTATATTGATACACATGAATTGTGCTGTGTTAGGTGATCACGATGCCCCAGTACCTGAAGAAAAGGTTCGGAGGGACCAGGATCAGCCTCTACCTCTCCGTTATCTCTCTGTTCCTCTACATTTTCACCAAGATCTCAGTGAGTCATCCTGTCTGAAAACACAGAGAAACATACAGTATGTGTTTCTTTCTTCATTCCTTCCCCCCCTCCCTCTCTCTGTGTCTCTCTAGGTGGACATGTTTTCAGGAGCTGTGTTTATTCAGCAGGCATTAGGGTGGAACATCTACGTGGCTGTCATCACCCTTCTGTTAATAACAGCCTTGTACACTGTTACAGGTATGTATGCGGCACTCCGCAGTTTACTGTGTTTACCTGTGTATAATGTCTTCTGGTACTCTGGAGGGAGTACTCTGAAATTTGAGACAATAACCCTGATGATGTCATAGTGATGTCATCAGGGTTATCTTGGCTTGGGCTTATAGACTATGGATTTGTAACGCAGAAAACCTACCTTACAAACTGGGGGTGTAGAGTTTGAAAGATGTGTGCATTTACAGGGCAGAGAGGGTTTAATGAATAGATGCTATTTGTTGCATTGTGGGAAATGTAGGAATGTAGTGTTTTTGGAGCTTGACCCTTGTTGGGGACTAAAAGTCAGGATATCTCTGCCTCTGCTGCTTTAATTTTGACCATTCTTTTTTAAACCTGTCTCTTGCAAGTTCCCCAACTTTATGGAAGTGCAATATGAAATCATTGAAGTGGCCCTTTAAATGTCGAGATTTCTGTTGTGTGTGTGTTACCAGGTGGCTTGGCTGCTCTGATGTACACTGACACAGTTCAGACCTTTGTCATCATTGCCGGGGCCTTCGTCCTCACTGGCTTCTGTAAGTACAAATTGTACAGCATCATATTTAATCTTCCATTAGATATTTTTATTCACACTACACACAGTTCATGTTTTTGGCTTCTGCCAGTCCCTCCAGGCCAGTAGCTATGTCCCTCCCCAGCAGCTTCACAACAGGAAAGACATTAACTAGGGCCAGTAATCATTCATTTCACTGCAGCAGTGTACAGTATGCTGACACAGCAGAGCCACAAAACTCTCCTCCCGTGACACAACAACAAACGCCCTCTACAACCTTATTGATTTTTTCATAAATGATCAATAGTATATCAGTCTAATCCTGGTGTAGAGTACCGACACAGTCAAAGAAGCAGGCAGACAAGATAAAAGTGGCTGAGAAACCAGCGGAGGAGGAAAAAACAGCAGGAAAAAAACAGGAAAAAGAAGCCACCTCCTTTTGTGAATTGGTGATGCGTTGAGACGATAGTGCTGCCTCAGCAGCTGACTCATATCTTCAGTTAGGACAGTATCAGACAACCAGAGAGCTCTGGACTATGAAGAATATCCCTACCATACTGCTACCCGAATTCAAGGAAGGTGAATGGTGAACTAAATGTCATCAAACTACGCATTAAAAGACACCACTAGGATCCAGCAGAACATATGCCTTTCTATAATTTGTCTGAACTGACCCTTTAAATGACAAAGAACTCACCCTCGCTCCTTCTCACTTCTAGCTTTTGCTGAAGTAGGAGGCTACGGCGCTCTGCTAGCCAAATACAGCTCTGCTACGCCAAGTAATTTCTCTTCCATGGATCCCCAACGCTACAACATCTCCCCCCACTGCTACACCCCAAGACAGGACGCCTTCAGCCTGCTAAGGGACCCAACCACAGGGGACCTGCCCTGGCCTGGAGTGGTGTTTGGGATTGCTATAGTGGGAGGCTGGTACTGGTGTACAGACCAGGTGAATATCCCACTCAGTATATTCAATTTATTATACCTTAGCTACAGCTAATTTACCCCCTTTTTCCTGTGTTGTCAATTTTGATGCTCCGACATCTTAGTGATTGAATTTGTTATACCACATAAATAATGCAGCAGCTAAATCTAATTATTATGGAGAAAAAATAGTCCTGCTGAAAGGTAACTAGCCTAGCTCAGCAGAGTAGCACCAACTGCTGCCTCTGACTGGTGGAAGTCACATGATTTGATGTGGTGAAGCTGCCTTTGAATCACTCAATTAACTTGTGATTAATTAATTAGATCGAGTAACCAAGTTTTACTGTTCTGTCGATCAAGTTAAACAAGAACATCAGACTAAAAGGGCATAAAATTAAAGTTTTACAATTGAAATATCTGTTTCACAGTTTAGTTAAGAGCCTTCAAATCCTTATTTCTCAGCCTCACTGTTTCTGTAGATACTGCTGTCATTTACTTAACCAATAATGCATCACTTAAGTCCAGTTGAAGTAAACCTGGTGACCGGATGCAACTTTACCTCTCCTTAAGGAGCAGGAATGATCACAACGACTTAAGAACCAGGATTCCAGCGAGGCCGTCATCACAGCCACAACTTTAGTAAAGGAACTTGAAAAAAATCACCAATATGTCAGCATCCAAGAGCCATTTAATATTGTAACCACATAATTGATCCACCAGTTTATCTTACTCAGATCCAGCGGTTCTGTGAATGTTGAGCCAAATAATATGCAGTTTGGTGTACTGGAACGTTATTTTATTGGCTGCTGTTTTATGCTGTGTGTTTGTATTGACATGTGAACTAGAGTTGCATTCGACTCTAATGAAGGCTACATGACACAAACACAACACCAAACCAACTTCTCCTCATTGAAAAATTGATGGAACCTTTTGGCGCCTACTCACAAACTGAACCCAAACCTCAGCTAGATTTCCAGCCTCGCTCTTTGGACATGTTTCTCACACGATGAGAGCAAACACAAATCAATCCATCCTGTCTTGTGTTTCTCTAGGTGATAGTCCAGCGGTGCCTTGCAGCTCGTGGTCTGACCCATGTGAAGGCCGGCTGCATCATGTGCGGCTACCTCAAACTGCTGCCGATGTTCCTCATGGTGTTCCCCGGCATGATCAGCAGGGTCCTCTACCCAGGTCCGTGGCTCACACTCGTTTGTACTTTTATTAAGCAAATGTCTTACTTATATATAGGACAGACATCTGTATCTTTACAGTGTGTGTGTGTGTGTTTCCATCCACCTGCAGATGAGGTCGGCTGTGTTGTCCCTGAGGTGTGTAAGAGGGTGTGTGGGACTGAGGTGGGCTGCTCCAACATTGCTTATCCCAAACTGGTGGTGTCAATCATGCCGAATGGTAAGGACTCATAACAACAACTGCCTTTCAAAAAGAAGAGGAGAGGTTTTATCTTACATTTCTCATCCCTTCCCAACCTTCCACTCTCTCCACCTTTTTGGCTCAACTCCTTCTGATCTTCTCTCCGTCCCCTTCTTCTTCCACCCACCTTCCTTCCCACCATCTCTCTCCTCAGGTTTGCGAGGTCTGATGCTGGCTGTGATGTTGGCTGCTCTCATGTCCTCTTTGGCCTCCATCTTTAACAGCAGCAGCACCCTGTTCACCATGGACATCTGGACTCGCATCAGACCGCAGGCCACAGAGCGTGAGCTCATTATTGTGGGCAGGTAAATGGACGGCGTTATAGTAAACAAATGTGACCTTAAACTTCCAGGCATTTAAATCGTTTGCATTTCTACAACTCTGCCTTTCTTCCCACATAAACCTGCCTTTCTCTTTGCTAACGTATTACAAACCATACAAACTCAATGCATAGATGATGGCATTTACACTGCTAGGGTTTGGTGTAGGGCTCAAGCATAATGACCTTTTGAAGGACCTTATGCATCCCAAGATTTTGCATGCAAGTTGCAAATACCTGATATTTTGTACGATTAAATATTTTGAAATTGGACAATTTGGTCATCAAAGTATCTATAATGTTCCCCATTTCCTCCCTTTTATGAACTATTATAGACTAGACATCATTTAGCCTAATGAAAGCTTTATAGGCAAAGTGTGGCCAATGAATGCCATTAAGAAAAGTGGACTGAATTTCTCAGGTGAAACCCAGGATACTGTGCTAATTGGAATGTGATTAATACCACAACTTTAAAATAAGTTTACATTATGGGCTTCTGTTAAAAAAACTAATGTATTTTTAATTGAATATGTATTTAAAAGGAGTTCATCATTTGATTCTGAGGCTATTCCAAAGTGTGTGAATATATGATACAGTGAATTGATATTTATAGGTTTGGATGAATCACCAACCACCCCCACATCCCCATATCTCTCTTCTTCTTATCTTTCCTGTCCTCACTAGAGTCTGGGTTCTGTGCATCGTAGCCGTCAGCATCTGTTGGATCCCGGTTGTCCAGGCGGCTCAGAGCGGTCAGCTGTTTGATTACATCCAGTCAGTCTCAAGCTATCTGGCTCCGCCCATCGCCTCGGTCTTCCTCCTGGCTGTGTTTGTTAAGAGGGTCAATGAAACGGTGAGATGATGTATGCATGCACGGTAACATATTAAATCATATTACCATTGATGAAACACCCAGTGAAGTCCTAACAGCAGAACATTTGATTTTCCTCCTGCCTTCACCTTCAGGGTGCGTTCTGGGGCCTGATAGGCGGCCTGCTGATGGGTCTGTGTCGAATGCTGCCTGAGTTCTGGTTTGGTACTGGCAGCTGTATTTTCCCCTCCAACTGCCCTTTCCTGGTGTGTGGGATCCATTACCTCCACTTTGCAATCATACTCTTCTTCTGTACGTCAGTGCTGGTGCTGGTGGTCAGCTACAGCACCCAGCCCATAGAGGATCAACATGTAAGTTACTTACTGCTCTCACAGACACACTGATTCACTAACACCTAAGACATCAGTCGTATTAAGTTCCTTAAGACAAAACCTTAGAAAACCCTGATGTGCAACTGGATTAAGCAGCATTTAAGAGAAAATGTACGCTCTCTTGTTTTCCTTTCAGCTCCATCGTCTGGTGTTCAGCCTGCGTCATTCCAAAGAGGAGAGGAAGGATTTGGACTGGGAGCAAGAGGAGAGAGGGAGAAGAGCCCGGAGAGAGGCCGAGGAGAGGAGGGAGAGTAAAAACAGTGATGCAGGTAAGAAAGAAAGGGAGTCACATTCACAAAGACAGGCAAACTGAATGAACATACACTCACAGGAAGCACTAACTTCTCCCTCTTCCTCTCAGTGGCTGATGAGGAAGAAAAATCTGGTATCTGCCACCTGGTTGGTCAGTTCTGCGGCGGGGGCAGCAGCGGCGGCTCACAGGCCTGCGAGCAAGACACGCCTGAGGCACCAGAGAAGCTGCCTGACATCAGCGAGGACCCGGTGTGGAAGTACACTGTGGATGCTAATGCTCTCATTATGATGGTTGTAGCCATTTTTATGTGGGGTTACTACGCTTAACAGTCCTGTTCATTCTAGTTGAAAGTGGATGTTAAAATGTGATAGATTGGTGGTATCTTGATGTGATTGGGTTCAATCACTTTGTTGGGATGATTAAGTCGAAGATAAATACAGCAGTGTTGCCATCTGTTGGCAATTACTTGTCACTGCACTGCAAATCAGACGTGTTCACAATTAAAACGGGTTCAGAATAGGCAGTCATGCAAATATACCACCAAGTCTCTCTTCTCTGCAGAGCACAATAGGTTGTCATCCTTCACTGCATTTCTCCAGTTTTAAAGAGCATGTGTAATGCAGTCTAAAAATGATTTATCAGGTTAGAATGCCATTACTGCATACTGTTACATGTTGATTCAATCAAAGTCAATCTGCGCCTGCTTCCAACACTGGAATAAAAGGTGTGAAAAGAAAAATAATTTGGAAACCAGGTAAAATGTAAACTCAATAAAGCCTCAAGTAGCCCGAAGATTTGTTTTCATTTTTTTCTCTTTTAAAACTTTGGCTCAAGAAGTCAATGAAAAGGGTGAAATGGAGTCACTTCACATCTACCTACACACGATATAAGAGAACTTAAAAGCAATTTATTTCAAACACTAATTAATACTCAGGACTTCATGTGGTAGGCTAATGTGCACTTCTTGTTCTCCTGAGTCGATGCGGTCTCTGATTTGTATTTACTTGTGCATGGTCCTTCAATAAGACATTAGATGTACCATAACATGCTAAGTACTACTTACTTTTATGTCCCATATCATACTCTATCAAAGCTGTTGTTTTTGACTGTTGGTCACACTAAGTTCAGGTCTGATAAGATGTGGTTACCATCATTGTAAAGGACAAATGATTTAATCAATCACTGTTAAATTAAGAGCTTTAAAGCAATCATTGGTACTCATCAAACACCACACGAACCAGGTAGTGATTCAGATTTCCAGTTTTAATCATCACTTCTGTTTTTATTTAAGCAGATATTTCCCATTAGCATTGTACATGTCTGGAACCTACAGACTTCTCCCATGACTACCCAACCATCTTCCCACCTCCATGCAGAGTTTCAGCATCATTCATCACATCAGTTCTTTAACGTCCAGTCTGTCAGCTTGCAGGGGTGGGGGAGTGTAACAGCAAGGGAGAGGGGGAGGAGGAGGGAGGAAAGAGAAAGAAGTTTTTCCAAGAATGAAGAGTCAGAGCCGTCACCAGGCACTGTTCATCTTACACTCCCACACAAAGAGTTATGGGTGGATCCAGTAGAGCTGGATGGAGTCTATCGAGCATCTGAAATCTAGCCACTTACAGGGTCCTGTGCAACTCCCAATACTCTTGATCATCTGTGAGGTATCTGACGCCTCAATCTCCTGCAGGGTGGGTAAGAGGTAGGGGGCTTTTAAGGCTGGAAGCTGGTGTAGAGAGTTTCTGCGGTCTGTGGTAGTTGGTTTCACCCGCTTCGAAGCATGAATGACGGCTTTGGCAAACACTGCCCTCTGCCGAATTGGAGGACGGAGGGGAGGAGGAAAGGAAGAGAGCTGGGGGTTAAATCAAAGATGGAGTATTTAAAAAATACATCTTTGCAGGTCGAGTAGGGTGACAGACTGATACAGGGAGAACACAGTCCTCAAGAATAAAAGCAAATACAACAGCAAACATTCTCTGACACACACCCCAATAAAACAGCCAAACAAAAAACAAAACAAAATGGCAAACAAGCAAGTCAATCAAACCATACAAAGTGACATCAGGCCTTTCCAAAGTGACATCAAGTTTCTCTTTTTAATCCCATTCAATCCCACTGGTCTTTATCAATTAAGTCCATCTCCCATAATTCTCTGTAAACCAGAAAGTACTCGTTGGCTCCTCTTTATGGCTGGTCAGCAAGGTTAGGGTCCACTCTGAAAAAATGACAGGAACAGGTCTCTGTGGCCAGCAAGACTGGCTAGTATGGTGAGACTGTGCCTGTCATTAACCAATAGTATGGCTATTTCAGAATTAACGTCAGTGACACAGGCAATGATTTCAGCAGCATTATCAGGGGACTAATCAACATAGTACAACGTTACAGCACATTCAGAGAAATAGAAATGCATGGCGCAGGACAGGTACAAATGGCAATCTTGTACAACGGAAAATCAAGTTTGCTTTATACAATCACATTTCTATAGCGACGCTGAACATTCCACCACTGAAAACTTTTACATCTGTTCGACTCAGTACAGCTCATTCCTTGAAGCACCATTGTACAGCTAACATGGAAGTTTGTGATACAACACAGAACATAGAACAAGTATTGGGAACAGTAAGCAGGCTCTAGGGCTTTACATTTCTATGCGTCACTTTATGAATGCTAATCTCAATCAAATACACGGCAAAGTTTTCACATGAATTACCTAACAACCATGTACGGAGTTAGACAGAAACCCGAATGAGTAAGAGGCAGAGAGACGGCTGACTGACAGCAGCAGGAGGGGACCCCAACCCTGGTATGCAAACTTTTAAAAGGTGCCACTCTGGAGCACAGTGGGGGGAGAGAGGGATTTTGGAGGGCTTGGGGGAAAAAA
>NTHP01000072.1:89929-100031 GCA_003416845.1 Oplegnathus fasciatus | reverse complement strand
AAAAAAAAAAAAAAGGCAAGGAGAGCGACACACCTCTCTTCCTTCTTTACTTCTCAACCTCCCTCCACTGAGGGCAAGTACGAGAAGGGAGTGCTGGAGCAAAGAAAAACAAAAACAGTCCTGGAGTGCTGATTCCTCCTTGTACTCCTCTCTTTTCTCCTGTTTGTCCACTGAACAGGATGAGGGAGAAAGAAGGAGGCAAGCAGGAGGAGATGAGAGTTGGTATGTGTGAGGTGTACTCTTTCCTCTCTACCTGGCCTCCTCCCTCCTGTCCTCCCTCTTGGTGCGAATGGGCTGAGAGCCATCAGCAGGGTGCTGGACCCAGTTGTTATCATGGAGCCCAACACGGCAGCCTGGTGTGTCCTTGTCTGTACGCCGGCAGCACATCCAGTAAGAGCGTCCATAAGGCAGGTCGTGGTGGTAAGGTTTGGGGTGCCAACGGCACAGGGAAACGTCCCCGCGCTCATATTGCCGCTTACACTGCTTGCAGGGGTCATCCCTGTAGAGAGGGTCTTGATTCCAGCGTGAATCCACTGCCCGCACCCCATATGTCTCGATCAACACCTTGAAGTAGTGGCAGGTGCACTTGAGTGCTGCCAGTGAGCGTGTCGGCAGGTAGCTGAAGATGTTGACCATGATGTGGTCGGGCAGCAGCAGCATGTACTGGCGCGGTTCAAGTAGGCGCTGAATCTGAAAGCGGATCTCCAGGAAGTCATGGGACACGTGGCGGTAGAGGCGACACAGCGAAGGGTCTGAACAGTCCTCCCCAACGCTGGGAGAATCTGGTCGAGGTGCCCGCTCCCCTGAGCCCACCGCCACCCCTGTCCCAGGGCCGTTGTTATTGGCACAGTCCAAAGAGCACATTCCTGACCCACTGCCTGTGCCCGTTCCTTTTACATCCTCCTCTGGGCCCCGAGGGGGCTGAAGGAAGAAGAGTTGTCCAGGTGGGGGATCATCTGATGAAGGGTCAGTGGAGCTGGCTACACCTCCACCTCCCCCTCCCCCTCCCCCTCCCCCATTAGGCATAGCGAAACACACGGTCTCCTCCTGCACATTCTCTGTACTGTCCTTGCCATAAAATACACATTGGTCCACAGCACCTGTCACCACCACCTCCACGTGGAAGCCAGTCACTCGTTCCCGCCCCACACCCACAGCTTTCTTCTCCCCAGAGGAAAGCTCCTGGGTTGGGTCTGGGCTGCCACAGGCCTGCCTGTCAGGGTGATGAAGGTCTCCATCTGGTTTGGGGGCAGCAGTTGTGGCGGCAAGCAGTAGACTACTGGGGTCTCTAGATGAGGGGCTGACGAGCTGGTAGAGGTCACAGGTGATTTTCTCTTTGGACCTGGCTGCTGCCTGGTTACCCCCACCACCGCAGCTCATAAACATACAGCGGGACCTGCCAGCTGGCTCCAATTGAGACCGCGGGTCCAAATTTGACACTCGGAAAGCTATCCTAACCTCACCATGACTGTGGCTGGGGGGCGGAGGAGGGGTTACAACACCGGACTCCCCTCCTCTCCTGTGCTCCCTTTCTCTGTCTCGATTAGAAGAGTCTGTTCCAGGACCAGTGCCCAGATGGAGCCGATTCTCCAGGTTCTGGGACTCAAAGTGCGCAATGGCCTGGGCCACCCTGAATGACTCCTGCTGCTCATCTAGCTCCTGGTCTGTCTCGATGGGAGATGATGACTCCTGGGCCTCTTTGGAGGGCTGGCCATTTGAACTGTCTGACACAAACACCACAGGAGTAGGGTCTGACACTGTGCCTCGGAGTAGAGTGTGCTGGTGGGTGGTAAGGCCCTGACTGTGAGTGGTGGCAGGAGGCTGGTGGTGGTGTTGGTTCCCATGAACAGCCACAATTCCCTGGAGGGCCATGGCGGTCCTCTGCTCAACCAAGGCAACCATCTCTGCCACTGACAGCAGGTCTGTCTCATTCACTCCTCCTAAAAGTGGCTCATCAGAGCTAGGAGGCGCAAGTGAGGAGTCATGGCTGAGGTGTGGCTCTGAGGCTTGGGAGCGAGCTGGAGGGTCGTAGGATGAGCATCGTCTTCGTCTTTTGGCTTTACTGCAGTCAGTTGCCCAGTTACCTTTAACCTGTGGAGAAGAAAAAAAAAATCATATTTAGTTGAAAAATAACCAAACTGTTCTAAAATATCTTACACAAAAAGCAAACCAGTACTGCACATTTAGTTTCAGCTCCTTACCTTCATGGCGCTGGGTCTGGGCTGGCCTGCTCCACTGAACTGGTGTGCAACAAAGAAAGCTATCTTCTCCTTGGTGTTGCCTGGCTTAATGACATACCAGGTGTCTAACAGCACACGGCCATCTTCCATCTGGGACCCGGAAGAGGGTGGCGAGGGAGGGGCTGAAGAGGCAGGAGGGGCCTGGCTCTGTGTCAGGGAGCTGGAGACAAGCTCAGGTTCAGGTGGAGTGTTCTCTGAGCCCACATCGTCCTCTTCTCCATTCTCTTCCTGCACCCCAACAATCATCCCCCCATCTTCACTTCCATCCACCGTCCTTCTGGCATCTGGAGAGGGCTCAGCCTTGCAGAGGGAGGGGGACCCTGTCCCACCACCGCCTCCACCGCTGCCCCCTGAGCCTGGGCTCCTAGCTTTGTTCTGGGAGTAGGTGCCAAAGGGGCGCGGGCACCACAGACGGATGTGGGAGAAGGTGTCTCGGTCCATCAGGATGCGGACCACCGGGGCATATCGGCATCTATGCTGGCCAGCAAACACCCAGAGCCAGAGCTCTCATTGTCGGCTCCCTGTCCCAGTGCCAACCTGGTGGGCACTGTCTGTCACCAAGCTCACCAGCAACACTGGGCATACAACCTGCATCAATAGGAAAGGGAGAGATAAGAGGAAAGGGTGGAGCGCAGGCGGGAAGGGAGGATTGAGGAAAAAAAAAAGAGAGAAACGGCACAGTCATATAACAGCTCAGTCACTGAAAACAGAGTTCATATCTCTCACAACAATGCTCGTCAGGGACGGGATCAGTTCAGATAATCAATGACCAATTGAGGCTGTATTGAATAGTTGCCTCAGGGTACAATTCAGACAGGGTGTTAGCATTGTACACCAGCAGCCTCGCCACTAGACTGGAGAGAACAGAACTATCATCGCACTACTATCTGAACTAATCACAACTGGCCCGCCTCCTACTTTGGCCAAACTCAATTAGCAATTACATTTGCGACTGTGTACTAAGATCATCTCCCCCGCTTTGGAGCCTCTAAATCAAATTAAAAGGATTCAATTTCAGGTTCGGTGTCTGCGGCCTGCAGATGAAAGGGATGAAAGATGGAACACAAAAGCTCCAAATGGACTCTCCTCTCTCCCCCTCTGCTCCTCTCCTGCATCTCAGTGCTTCAAAGAGGACTTGCTTAATAGGAGGCAACACAGGGAGGAGCATGCAGGCATATGCTGAACCTATTTTTAGCAAACAGCAGGAGGGGGTGGGGTAGTAGTGAAACTGCTGTAGCTGTCCTCACCCCCTTTCTCCCTGCCAAAGAGCCTATGCTACAGGCTAGGGGGGAAAGCCTTTAGTCCAACCAGCATGCTTTGCTTCTGCAGCTATGCCAGCTGTAGGGGCTGCCAGGAACGTGCCGGCGTACTTAAGGATAGGAACAAGCGGCAATGGAGCAACATGTTTGGCCCGCTGCTGATCTGAAGACCTCCTCAGCATCCGAGAACAGCTTGAACCCACAGTTACGGCTCATCCGTCAGTCCTGAGCTGCTTCCTTTAAAGTTACCCTTTATACTTTACATGTTTAAACTGTATTATAGGATTAAACTGGACAGGACCTTTCTTTCTCATATCAACTTTCAACTTCAGTGACTCTAAACAGCATAATTTCCCACTTAAGATAAGTTTCAACAGGCTAAGACTATTGCACATCAATATTATAGTTCTGCTGGTCCAGACAAAAGCAAAAAAACACATCATACCATCATACTATTTTAGCAGAGTCAGTGAATAATGAGATACTTATATCCTCACTCAGCAGCTAATATACAACGTCCTGAATATATCAAGGATAACCACATAGATGCACCAGTTCAAAATAAATTGTGTTTAATTCTTCATTGACCCTGTACAATTTGGCATCTTTTGTTAAAATGAGTGTCAGACCATGTGTTGAAAAGCACAACATCCAGAGGAAACATATCACTTGATAAAGGTGAGCACTCTAAACCATGACATTAGTATTGATATGAATTTCTTTAACCCTGTATATTGAGGTACAATAGGCCTTGTACCGACGCAGAACAAAAAGACCAAATCACTGTTCAGAATCTTGTTGACAAGTCCTTTACTTTCATTGTATACTATAAATGAAAACAAACATCAGTCCCAGCTTTCTCTCTGTGTAGTTTTACTTTTTACCTCTGCAGGCCCAGACATGCAGTCAGCTCCAGTGAGAATTTCATAAAAAAAGCATCTCCATGTATCTTCGATTAACTTGTCCTCTTGTCCTTGAGTTAAATTTATGGTACATACTGGGGTGTGGTGGCATCTCAACAAAGGTTGTCTGCATTATTGGCAGGTAACCAACATTAGGACTGGATCTGTTTGATGTATATAAACACACAACAAAATAGCAATAATCTAAAATAAAACAAAGTCTAAAATAAAATTGGCTTCAACAGAATTTGTACACATTCCGAAGTTTCATAACTAGGAATAATGCCAATATAAGTTCACACAGGGTGTACAATCTAGTATTGCAGCACTTGAAAATCCCACAGTGCTCCACATGATGAATGCAGAGCTCTTTAAACAATCTTGTTACGTAACACAAAGTTGATCAGAGAGCTTATTTTGCAAAAGGTTGATATATTCGTCTAAGATTGTTTTTTTCTGAGTTTTGACGATACAGTAGCCTGCTTTCCATTTCAGTCACCAGACCCCTTCAATCCACAGGCTTTAAAACAGGTCATTGTTGTGCTTCTCGGTCTGACACACTGAATGGGTGGTGCTTTGTACATTTGGACTAATGGAATGGCTCAGAGAGGTGCAAAAAGTAAACACCGCCCACACAGTGTGGTGAACCAATTCAAATGCTTCCTCTATAATCACACAGCAACAACTCAGCTAAGAGCAGGCAGATTATACTGTTGTGAGGGGAAAAAAAAAGCTAGTGAACGTTTTTTACTGTCCTTTCTCTCCGTGACCCCTTATGACTCTCTCTTTAACCACTTTTATTCTCTGCATCCTTTCCATCAACTCCTCTTTTCCCCTCCCTCTCACCGCATCATACAATCCATCTCTCATAACAGATTGGATGGTATTATAAGAGGGGCCAGAAGAGAGATGGTCCGCCCACTGCAGCGCTCCAGTACAAAGTCACACACACATAAGCACACACACTGAACAGCAGCCACCTTAACAAACTACAGACCAGAATTATTAGCTCTCACTTTCCTGTGAATTTAGGATGGCTGTGAGACAAGTCATGTCCACACTAGAGCAGATACATCTGAAAACACTGTTTACAAATGACTTGTGTCCACACTAGCATGTTTGGACTGACCTCCATCTACACTGAAACAAAAAGATGAAGAAAAAAAACACACAAAACAAAACAAAAAAAACTTCCTCCTCCTCCTCCTCAGTTGGTTGGCAAACAACAAAATTATGCAGCGCAGCCAACCGTTGGCAAGGAGTGGGACACTCACAGCCAGGTTACTCCTCTTTGTCTCAGCAGGGTAAAACTGCATTCTGTCACCTCCTGCTCTCTATGATCACTTATATTGTGTTTCAATACAGCTTAACATGCAATTTAACTATTGTCATTGCGTAGTTTTTCATTTCTGTTCTTAGACGATGGTGATTCATAAACTCCACCATATAACAAAGGCAAACAGCAATTTCTGGACTGTTTAAAGGTGTAGTCTGCGATTCTAATCCAATACACTTTTTGTCAAATTCAGAGAATATCTCCTCACGGTCCACTAGCTGTCCGTTCTGTGTGCGCTGAAAAAAAAGTGTGGTGTTCATACACAGCCCTAACTTTGTAAATGGGGAACAAACAGAGTGGCTCGCAACAAGCCACCAACCTGTTCTCATTTCCAGGTCATCAATACCGACGCTTTAGCCACGTTTCCACTAAACACTTCGGTATAATATGTCACAACTCGTGCTCCTACACAGGACAAACTAATGCTGTACGTTACTCACACGAGTTTGAAGGAGCACTGAAGGGAGGGGTGTATTTGTTTGGCTGTTGAGTTCAAATATCAACAAGCTTTCTACAGTATCATAGACTACACCTTTAATACTTGAGATGTCACCTGACAACATAAACATATATAAATATCAGTGACAACACTTCTATTGTGTGATCAGCTTAACTGACATTCAACATGAGTGATCATTGAGATTTGATGCCAACAGAAGGTTGGCTTCTTACAATTACTGCGACACAGCATCCAAGCTTTTCTGTGCAGGGATGTATCATTGTTTTAGAAAAGCCGTGTTTGTCTGTCCACATTACACAACAGTATTTTCTGATCCTACCCACTCTGGAGAGTGTCTTCCAAATGCTCAGTTTTTGGGCTTAATGGGGCCTTAGATGCCAATTAAATCAATTTGTTTTGGGTTGATGTTTGTTGAGAAATTGATGGAATTATTCTGCTGCTGTCACACAGCTCTTCAAAAAAAGTAAACTACAAGTAAATACAAACCACTATGAAGCCTAGGTCAGACAGCTGATGTAAATGTTGGAGAAATTTGCTGGGCAAAAAAAAAATAATAATAACGAAACAAAAGGAAACAAACAAAACAACAACATTTATATCTGAGGCCTCTCAGGTAAACTACCATGTCATGCAGAAATTAAACATTCCTTCACATCCGTACATTTCTACAACAGCTACTTTTACTTTTTTTTCTCTTCATTTGAAACAGTTCCTGCAAATCAAGGCCTGGGTTTGGTTTTAAGCTTTCTGCATCAACCTAATCCTTCAAATCCTGTCCAAGCACAGAGGCAGCCAGCGACACCACAGCAACACTACAGTGCCGGCAGGGTCTGCATCGTTAGGTACCCAAGCTGTCTGACAAATTAACTGTCAAAAGGGAGGGAGGATTTTCTGTATGTATTACTTAAAACTTAACTATCTCCGCACATACAGAACTATGCAGTTCTAAATGTAGGCAGCAGGCAGGACATGTCGACCTGGATGACAATAGCTACTGTACCCTGATGTGCAGCGATGGTGCTACTGAGGCTTTTATAACAGAAGGTAAACTACATACTGTAGGTCGAATCACACAAAAGATTTGTCTTTCTAAAATAAAAGAGGAGTGGTGTTAAATGGACCAGACCTGACACAGCAGTTCTGCTATTTAACTTACATACATGTACATTATATCAATAATACGGAGTACATCATTCCTCCTCTGTCTGGAAGATTGAGATGAAGTTTTTCTAACATTGCGAAAAATGTCTACATACACAAATGGATTACTCACTGTTCTGTCAGAGTCAAATGCCTGTGGATTACTGCTGCAGTCAAAATGTGGAAATTCACACAATGCTCACTACACAGCTGCCAATAACACATATACACACCTGCTAACAAGGCACTGATCTGTCCACAAATTACTATCCTGCTGTTTGCATAGTGAGAGATTGACAGGTTTGCTGCATTACATTAAAACTGAATTTCTGCTGGACTGGGTCATTTCCCTATACAAATCAAGAGCAGTCTGGCATGCACTCTCACCAGGATAATGGTTTCACTATGTTAGGTGTGTGCAGAACACATAGTAGTGTACCACATCCACATTAAATGCTAATTTAAGATTTGGATTAGCAAATGGAGCACCAATTTCAAAGCTTGTGACTTAAAGGTTTGAGTTGTTTTCCCTTAAATCAGCTCATAGGTCTAAGGATACCCTTGCAATAAAGTCAGCTTGATAAACACAAAACAGTGCCACTCCAGCTCAGCCCCCTCATACTATCCTCCAGCTCTCCCGCACTCTCTTTCACAGCATTTCAGACAGACTGCCAAAAGCTGACAAATGATAATACCGAAGCATGCCAACAAGTCTTAGCTCAATCTCCCTCTCTGCATGTGTGCCTGTGAAGACAATGCAACAGAAGCGCAGCCAGCAGCCCAGCTTTGCTGCAAACTGTCAACAGAACAATAGAGCTGAGTGCATCACTCCAGCAGTCTGCTTAGTAACATTATTACATCTACTGTAGAGCTGCCTCTCTGTCAGGACACCTCGGAGGAGCGGCTGGCTGGCCTTGCAGGGATGTCTGGGTGTTTGTGTGCGAGTATCTGCACGTTCCTGCTGTAAGATCGCCCCAAGTTAGACTTTGATACTACAATCACAAGGGCCACTGTGTCAACACAGTGTGTTATCCTACTTGAACATCTGAAAGAAGGAGGGTAAATCATGCTTTGTCTATTCTATGTACTCTATGTAAGAGGGCTACATCAAGCCCAACAAAACAGATTATCTTATAGCAACGTGAGATTTTAATATACTACTGTTCATGTCCCAAAAACAGATTCACTCTAGATTTGTTTGCCTTATCCATTTGTACTCTTAACAGCAACTAAGTTGTGCCAGTCAATGCGTCAATTAGTGTTTTCAAAACAGACAATATTATGGTAAGAGTCACTCAACACACAGTCCTTACCTTTTCTTAATCTAAAACGAAGGCCTGTTGGTCATTTAACCATTACTTTGGCTCTGTTTTAGATAACCTTACAACCCAACAAAACTAGCTGAAATGATGCCAACTTCTCCAGTGACAGCCAACAAGTGTGGTGTCACAAAACAGCATAAATAACAGCAACAACATTCACCTGATTGTTCATTTTAATTGTAGCAATCACCTCTGAACGTTTGATGGAGCGTCTTAAGACAAAAACACTAGCTGGTTACCCAACTAGCAAACAGTTAGCTTAACGTCATAGTAAAACGTTTAGCGCCTTACTGCTCAAGTAGGACTTTGTATATTTTTCAGTCTATTCATATTTAACACTAACTACGCTTCTAGTAACTTTAATACTTTATCTTTTAATGGGTAGTTGCACATAGTAAATAAACCCGTCTTTAGCTAACGAGCTTGCTAACTAGATAGCACAACTTACCTGCATAATAACATGACAGCGCTTGCTAGCAAGCTAACAAGATAAAAGAAAAAACCTCAATATTATATTTTGTTTCTTACCTTAGCGGTGTTAATCTCCACAGACAACCCTCTTGACTTGCAAACTGTCGATGCCAAGTGTTTCCTCGCTGTATTTCGCTCTAACCAAACCAGTTTGTCTGGTGACACGAGTTAACTATCCGCGTCCACGTAGCTAAGCTAGCTCACTCGCTGGCTGGCTGGCTAACGTCGACATTAGCCAGCAGCAGCTACTCTCTGTTATCAACCTTGTCTGGTGATGGCTGCTACCGAGGCTGGTGTGCCTGTCAGTTATCTGGACAAAGTCTAGCTGACTGTACGCCTTGTTAGGACTCCGAGCAGTCGCTCTCCCGCTATCTATTTAGAAGTGACACAAGCTTTTACGGTATGTTCTCGGGGATACCAAAATAATCAGTGTCAAAACGGCAGAAGGAGGAAGGCCATCTTGTTGACAAGCAGCTGCATAAGGCCCACAGCCAATAGCGAGGCAGAGTCGGTGGTGTGCCCATATATGGCGTCTGCACAGCTCCCTCCCTCTGCTTCCCCCCTGCTCCCCCCACACTCACTACACTGACTGGACCACACTGTAAAACCGCAGCATCCAAAGGTCACTGTGTCAAAGACAGGTGGGGAAATCCACTGATAAGGCACATTTACACTCATAATAGATTGCTCACAGGGTATCACCATTCTCCATATATTTCATATATTTCAAAAACCAACATAAAGTGTCTTAGTAAGGTGTTGGGCCACCAACCAACACCTATACAGGGAAGGGTCCCTGCAAATCAATACAAAGTTGTTCTGAGTGATCACCTTTATCCTATGATGAAACATTTCTATCCTGATGGGACCGGTCTCTTCCAGGATGACAGTGCCCCCATCCATAGGGCACGAGGGGTCACTGAATGGTTTGATGAGTATGAAAATGATGTGAATCATATGCTATGGCCTTCA
>NTHP01000072.1:4131-84296 GCA_003416845.1 Oplegnathus fasciatus | reverse complement strand
TTTTTTTTTTTTTTTACCATAGTCAGATGTGCTTAATCTGCAGTATCTAAGTATATATCATGTTATAATTCTAGAAATGTCTGTTTTCTGTCCAAATGAATTATTTCAAGCAAGTTGTAATTAAAACAAAATTCACATTTACACATTTGGAATTTGGTATTAAATAACAGACTATTCTTCTAATACAAGGAACATATACTGTAAGATATGCTGGTATTTGACAATCAATTATTGTCTGTTATTCAGAGTACATCACTGACAACTTTAGTTAAATTATCATTGTGCAATGTTTAGGTTTTGTTTAAAAAATAATATCTGTAATTTAGAGTCTAGCATTGCCCAGGTATTTTCACAGCATTCCTGATGGAGATCTGCAGCCCATGACAGCCCCACCACTTAACTCTGCGTCCTCTAAACTATTCATAAATTAAATTAAGAAATTATAAAATGTATTGTGAGACAAACAAATCTAGTTTTAAGTAAAACAGTTTTATGTAATGCATAGTAGATCTCTAAGCCAGCCTTTTAAATGAGCTAATTCCACCTGGTACACTGTTAAAATACTGGACAAACACGTTTCCTTGATTTGTCTGTGCATCCCTTTTCTTCTCTTTCATACACAAATACTGCAGATATACACACCAGTGAGTAAAGTCTACATGTTATAGCAGAGGGTGGAACATGTACACAACAGAACAAACATGAACATAATGTCTGATTTGCAGCTGAAATATGTAATTACATGTTACAGCTTAGAAAACATATGTACAGTGCTTCTCTCTTGTTTGGTAACTGTACCTCGCTGCACGTGCATGTAGGCATCCTTCAACACGACGACACCCCCTTAACTCTCATTAGACGTTGTTCCCTTTAAGGCCCGCCTTATGTTGACTATGATTGGACCAACAGTCCTAATGTAGACGTTCATCATCTGGTGTTCTGCATTGCTATTGGTTAAAGGAATAAACCCCTCCCAAACCCGTTCTGACCCCTCCTTCCTTAACGTATAGGGTCCGCCTACTTATTGAAAGTCGGACTGTGATTGGTGCCCCTTCACGTCAGTCAAATTTGAACTTCCGGGTGTTCAATCGTTGCAAAACAGACTGTCCACACCGGACAGTGGTGGAAGAGGACAGTCACCGAGAAATCCCTGGTTAAAGCGTCTTTAGGAAAAGTGAGTCACTCAAGTTGTTAACAGCTGAATGTGTCATTCATTAATGTATTTTCCATGTGGAAGAATAAACCCTGGATATAAGTATTTATCCGTGTTTGGATGTAGGATGTAGCTAGCTTGTGATTTCAAGCTTCAGTGTTACACAACATGGGTAACGCTAACTATGATACAGGAGCTAGCTAATTAGCTCGTCAACGCAGCCGAGAGTAATTAAGTGTTAAGTTTAATCTTGTAAATGTGTTGTAAGTTTGTATTTACGAGACTGCGGGTCTCTCGTGCACCGTTAGTGTAACGTTAGGCGACACGTGTCCATGATACATTAGCATGTCTTGAAACATGGGCAGCCTGTCACATCCAAGGTTAAACCATCCAGCAGGGTGAACAACAGAAGAATCTTTATATTGATCTGTCGCGTTACAAAAATCTTCATATGTGTATTATCTTTCAAACATTTACTTATAAAGGTTAATGAGTTTGGTGGGTGTGTCTGGTACTTTGTGTACTTTTACCTTTTATTGTCATGCCTTCTTTCACCATGTGACTTGACTCCCTCCTCTCTCTCTCTCTCTCTCTCTCTCTCTCTCTCTCTCTCTTTCTTTCTCCACCTTTCT
The DNA here is from genome assembly GCA_003416845.1 of Oplegnathus fasciatus. NCBI lineage: Eukaryota > Metazoa > Chordata > Actinopteri > Centrarchiformes > Oplegnathidae > Oplegnathus > Oplegnathus fasciatus. The sequence goes on along the minus strand of NTHP01000072.1, from coordinate 82,511 downwards.
GTATGAAGTGATGCTATCAGAAGTCCTGCAGGTGCTGCGTGGGGCAGGTAAAGTGGGGTCTGCCCTGGTTACCACCCAGGGAGAAATGCTCCGATTAATGGCCTGCAACTCCTCCATGGGAGCAGGGGTCAAAGTGGCTCAGGATGTGGTGGAAGGACTGGTGGGCACCTTTATGGGCGGCAGCAGTGCGGTAAGGATCTTGAATCCATCACATTGGGCTCTGGGAACTTGTGATGGTGATTCCACATTATCTGCGCACAAAATAATTATTTAGATAATTTAAAGAATAATTGATAGATTAATTGATGACCCCTAGTCATATGTTGCCTACATATGGTAATTATTTGTCCAACTCTGCTGTGTCTGTAGCAACAGTCAGTAAAGGAGGATGTGTTTCCGGATGCGGAGGGTTGGGAGAATATGGATCCTGATGAAGCAGCCAGATGGGCTGTGGGGTCCGAGTTCCCCCCTGATACTCCGGAGCAAAGCCAGACAGAAGCTGGAGCTGGTGCAGAGATGCCAACAGGTATTGTCAGTATTTGTTAACATGTTCAGGAGGTGACATCCACTAAATATGTGGCACTTAAGTCTTTTCTATAAGAATATCTTAATGTCATTGGTCCTTTTCCAGTGTTATAATTATTGTTAGAGATTGTTTTGAAAATTTCGTGAAATTTACGTCAATAAACACTTATTTGAAGACAAGTACAAAGTATGCACTTTTTAAAAAAAGTAATTTACCTCATCAGAATATCTTCAGGCCTCAGTAAAGAAAGTGAATAATGGAAATGTGATAACATGTATACAATGTGAATGTATCCTTATTATTTCCACTTTGAGTACTAACTTTTTGTTAGTATTTTGCCTCAAGATTTAATATAATAAAACACTGCCCTCTCCTCTCCCTACTATAGGAGTTCCTCCTCCCCCAGGAGTAGCTCCCACAGGGGCGGGCTGGCCTGGACAGAGTGCCCGCTTCCTTCACACGGCCCACGGCCTCCACCGGTACTACTGCCAGACAAGGTCTGTCCACGACACGGTGGTGGCCAGACTCACACCAGAGGACATCAAGAAAGCCAGGGAGGCCAAGCAGGCCCTGGTCAAACCTGTCAGACAGAAGGTTGGTTGAAGGTCGTGATCTGTAGACTCCGCGTGTTATTGCCGATTATGTATATTCTCTTTGAAGCTATTTATGCCTGTAAAGCTCACCAGAGCGAATTATTCATTTTTTTTTTAAATATATTTTCTTTAGTGTCTAATCTTAATAGGTTATTTTGATAAGCAGGTTAGTACCTAAAGAGATAGATCCTGTAATGAGGAGATGGTCATTAAATGTCTTAACATTCATACATTTATCGTCATGTGAGTGACTTTTCAAATAGAGGAAGGTGATGACCTGAGTAGAAGTAATATGCATTAATAATGGATTAGAAAATGAAGATTTAAATAGAGAAGTAATTATACATATCCAGAAATAATTAGTTGTCACAGACTCTTATTGACCAATAGAATTTGTTTTTATATATTTTTATTAAGGCCAGATAATGGGGGTTTTCTCTTATACACACATGTGTAATATACAGTAGTCATAGTGGTACCTGCGGGAGATGAACCACAGACAGTTTTTTGAGTAGGCTCAAGTTATGTAATGTGTGTCCTATACACTATGTTTGTGATGTAATTCAAGGTTACTGTCTGAAGAGTTTTGCCCTTTGTTTCTCTTTTAGCACAAGTCAAGAACTAATCAACAACAATCAAAAACAGATTTAGAAATGATTTCAAACTAAATGTATTAATTGTTTTTATTATCACGTATGTCTTCCCTCAGCTGAGTGACCGTGCCAGAGAGAGGAAGGTGCCCGCCACAAGAATCAGCAGACTGGTTAATTTTGGGGGTAAGAGCAATGTACTTTTTCCATTTTTGTGCATATCATATTTGGCATATCATATTTCATACACTGTTGTCCAATAGAGAACTCTCTATCTGTTGCCACGTGGCTCCACAGCAGGAGACGTAAGACCATGTACAATAAAATGTCTTATAAAACACACAAGCTGACAGTCTGCTGGAACACAGAGCAGTGATTAAACACAGTGTCGCTATGAAACCTTATTATACCAACACTAACGGCACACAAAAAATAGCATAGGTGAGGTGAATGACATAAGTCTCAACTCTATGGGGTTTTCATACCTGCTGTTAAATGTAACAAATATAAGAACACCTTCGTAGTATACGCTGAGCTGTTCAGTGTTGCTCTCTAAAAATGGTATATTTAGTTTAAAATGTCCCGGCATTATCAGTGCTTTATAGCTAAATGTGACAGTACAAAGTGTAAATGTACTGTATACCCTCACAAAACATGTTTTTGGCCATAATTCAAGAATTCATACGCTAATTGTGACAAAATTTCACACAAATGTCTAATAGGATAAAATGATGAAGTGATGACATTTTTTANNGTCCTCTGTACTCCTCTGTAACAATAGTCTCAAAGTGAAGACAGCATGTTTCTCACTGGTAATGATTCACTGGAATCATACATGTCAATATAGTGATAACTTCCATTTCGCCAAAAAATACACTCAATACCTTTTAATAAATCCCTTCAAAGTCTTTAGTCTGGTTGGCGGATGCATACAACCGCGGGGCGGTAATTCAAGTTTTTTATATATGTATACTGTCCAAGGGCCTTCTGTGTTTACATAGAAAAGTGAATGTTTTGCACTGACTCTTTTAACTTATAGTATTTCAAAAAATACCCAACATGAAATATGATTTCACTCTTCAACTAGCAGCAGCAGCTGTGGCAAATCAGCACTTCCCTCAAGCATCTGTTAAGTGGCCCTAAATTTAAAATCACTTGTGTCTCTCCGCTGCAGGACTGGCAGTAGGACTCGGGATTGGTGCCATTGCAGAAGTGGCAAAACAGTCATTGGGAGGCAAACAAAAAGGAGGTACAGATATTCTTTTCTCTCTCCTCTGCTGTTTTCTCCTCCCATCCTGTTAAATAGCTTTTGGTCCAGCGCACACTTGGCAGATTCAGCAGACGGATGGACAGCTGGTCGGCCCTGGAGAAGTTTCTCATGTGTCAGCACCTGCCAGGCACTGGACAGGCATTAAATCAAACTTGTTAACAAGAACTTAAAGAGAGGCTTTAATATGTGTTAAATGAACAGTGTTTAATGATGTACCACTACCCCAGTGTTTACACGCTGCTTTTCTACAGTTGGCTAGTAAGGCTTAGTTATTTACATGCAGTACTTAAAAGATAATTGCTAAGACAAATTACTCTTCTTTATGCTGTTGTACTTCTAATATGCTGTGCTTCATATCACTGCTAATAAACCGTGTGTGTGTGTGCTGTTTGTTTTGTAGACATGAGTGCCCTGTTAGACTCTCCTCTCCTGTCAGAGGCCAATGCTGAGAGAATAGTCAACACACTGTGCAAGGTCCGTGGGGCTGCACTCAAGATAGGACAGATGCTCAGCATTCAAGGTACACACTGTAGCAACGGCATCACTGCCAAACGGTGTTCAGATGTCCTCTCAGTCCCAGAGGATGTCTAGACGGTGAAAATGCTTTTTTTCTGACAAGTTCTCATTATTTTTTCAGACAACACTTTCATCAACCCCCAGCTACAGAGGATCTTTGAGAGGGTCCGGCAGAGCGCAGACTTCATGCCTACCTGGCAGATGAATGTAAGCATGAACTGACCCTCCTCTCCCTGACACTTCATCATCTTGTGGACGAGCAATAAATAGTGTCCAAAATCTCAAAGTAAAGTGCTGCAGTGTGTGTTTCTAACGAGATGAGACTGCACAAAAGCTAGTTTGACCAAGTCTGTTTTCATTAGTCTGGCAGTTCACAGGTGCAGCTTGATGTATGTAGATTTTAAAGGTCAGATCTTTGAAGCTTGTCATAGAGTAAGAACTTCTCCTGTGTGGGTCTGATTGTGTAGAAAGTTCTGGAGGAGGAACTGGGACCAGGCTGGCGAGAGAAGCTATCGTCCTTTGAAGACAAACCATTTGCTGCAGCTTCCATTGGCCAGGTGCATCACGGAGTGTTAAAAGACAGTAGAGAAATCGCCATGAAGATCCAGGTATTCATACACACTCTATTTCTGTCTCCTTCACAACCTCTGTCTTTCTCTGTCTGCATTGATTTTGTCTGTTGTTCCCATATTCCTCCCAGTACCCTGGAGTGGCAGAGAGCATCCACAGTGACATAAACAACCTGATGTCAGTTCTAAAAATGAGCGTGGTCCTGCCAGAAGGTAACAACAACATCAAAAATTCAGGCAGTATAATATAATATATATAGTTTTAGTGTTTGTTTATCCACTCAAGACCTCTGTTCAGTGAAAAACTGCTCATACATACAGTAATTATTCAAATACAGACATTTTTCTAAGTCAAATGCATATATTTACATATGAAAGGCTCTGGCAGTTGTCATATTCTATTGTTGCAGGTTGAAGAGTGTATTCATTACTTCATGCCACACATTATCAAATTCATCAGCAGAAGTGGGACTGAAAAGTCTTATCATTCGTTAGCTCTATGATGCAGAATTTAAGCACATGAGTAGCAACAACTATTGTTCCTCTATGTAAGTTGCCTAAATTCTGCAGGTTTGGTGATAACACCATATTGAAGATATTTCTATCTTTAAACAGCTGATGTCCCATCAATATACTGGGAGGTGACGATAGATGCTTCTCCCATTGATTTGTTTCTGTTCTCTTTCATTCTAGCATTTTCACTATTACACTTTAGACCATTGGGTGGTGCTGTAGTCGCAGGTCAAAACCTGGTGGCTCTATTGTTACTGAGTGACAATGAGGACATCTACATAATTTATAGAGATGTTACTTGTTTCCTTGTTATGCCCAATCCTACACGTCTCAGTCAAAAACATTAAACTATATATCATTACTAATGATTACACAGTTTTATTTGGTATCTAGTAACATACACCGTTATAGTCCCACATATACACCATGAGAGTCGTTTTCATGCTTTGCTCATTTGAACCAGAAACGGCATTGTTGTGTTTAAAGACGACAGAGTCTGTTTCCTTCAGTTTTGTGCTGAGTTGTGCACTGTTTATCTTTCCACAGGTCTGTTTGCAGACAGCAGCTTAGAGGTTCTTCAGAGGGAGCTGGCATGGGAGTGTGACTACAAGAGGGAAGCAGAGTGTGCCAAGAAGTTCAGGTAGGTTTATGTGTTGTATTGAACCATAGAGCCTCCTACACTGAAGCCCACTGGTGTGCTGTTACACACCATTTAACTGCACAGAATAGAAACCATGAAGCTATGAAGGTTAGCCATGAAGTTTCAGGATGGTTGCCCTCTAATTAGACCTACGTTTCACTAAATGCTGCTACAAAACTGCATATATATATTGCACAAAGACTGTCCAACAGACTCTCCTTTGATTTTATTCTAGATTTTATTAAAAAATAAGTGTATTCCTTTGATATGTTGCCCCTGATAGACATTCAAAGCATTGTACTTTTAGGCTTTGAACTATAGATGTTTTTTCTGTATTTATTTTTATATATTTATATATTTTTTAAAGGTACTCTACTCCTATTACCATTACTGCCTACTAAGTGCTGTCATAATTACAATATTGGAGACAGGCTGCATTTCAAGGTTGTATCTTTAGGTTACTCTTATACAGACAACGACATAATGCTAAGTCACAATATTTAGTCATTGTTTACTCTCTTTATGTGCACGTGTTTCTAACTGATATCGTAAATATTCTACATATTCTTATGCACAAACCACTCGTCATGAATGGGTTGTCTTTATTGTTTTTTTGTTTTTCGGACCGTTTGTGTCTGTGCCTCCAGGTCCCTGCTGGAGGGAAATGAGTTTTTCCAAGTCCCTGAGGTGATCGATGAGCTGTCAGGCCGCAGGGTGCTGGCCATGGAGCTGGTACAGGGAGTCCCACTGGACCGCTGCGTAGACCTGGACCAGGAAACCAGGAACCAGGTACGGGTTGACTCAACAGGCACAAGGATTGTATTTGACATGGAATTTCCTTTATGTCACTGAAACATGGGTGGTGCACTGGAGACAGGCAGAGTCAGGGAACTTGGTCAATTCTCTGAGCATTTGAGGTATTACAGAAGATTTTACAAATGATTTTTGCACTATAGCAGAATGTTTTTGATCCAGCGACATTATCAAGTATTGTTATTGTATTAGGTGGTGATGCTGTTTTCTCTTCACCAAGGAGAAAACAGCATCACTGTAGTATATCATTCTAGTATATCACATCAGGAAACCAGGAATAATAAACCAGCTTCAGGTCATAAAAGTGCTGAAATCTCTCAATTTATGCAAAGTGAAAGAAAGGCCATGGTGAGAGCGCTGCATCGTACACTGTGTAGCTGAAAGATCTAGCCCATCACAATCTGGACCTCTAATTGTAGGAACCAATTAGAGCTGGAAACCTATGACAAGTAGAAGGAGCAGATTGAATAGCTCCGTTCCTGCACCCTGGGCTTTTGTTGAAATGTAATGTATTGTGAATCTGTATTCCACCTCTTGTTGGTAATAGGAAGCATAATATAGATCACTTTTGTACACACATACATGCGATATGCAATAATGTGACAAGTGCTCATTAACTCCCATAGAAACAAGCTACTTGCTGGCAAATTACGTAGCAGGACTTCAAACACAGCGTGAAAAGGACAGTAGCAGTGAAAATTAGACTGTATCGCTGTAAAAATGTCCATTTAACAGTTGAGATTTATGCGTTTGGAGCATGACCTACAGTAAGGCAGCATCTTTAGACATGTTGATTATGTGGCAGCGCACTGAGCCAGAGCTGTAGAATGAGAATATCAAATTGACGATAACAGCATGGCAGTAAACACAAACCTCTCCTCTCCTTCTGTCTCCAGATCTGTTTCAACATCCTCCAGTTGTGCCTCAGGGAGCTGTTTGAGTTCAGGTTCATGCAGACGGATCCAAACTGGGCCAACTTCTTCTACAACTCGGACACCAACAAGGTGAGGGGAGTCTGGTAGTGAAGCTGTACATGAATTGTCTAAGCAAATATTTAATTGTACCAAACAAGCATCATATGCAGCAGATGCTTAACACTCTCACATCTTGTCTGTAGGTTGTTCTGTTGGACTTTGGAGCGTGCAGAAGCTACCCAGAATCATTCACAGATGACTACATACAGGTATGATGAATCTAAAATTGTAAGACGCCCACCAGCGAACCACACAACATGATTTATGCAACAAGATTTCTGTGAATAATGAAGCACGAGTCTTTGGCTAAATTTTGCAACAGCCGAGGAAAAACGTTCACACACAATCGCATGCATGTGCACACATTCCCCAACTTGCAGCTACTTCAGTCTACTGGTTCCTTAAAGTGGAGCTCTTAAAATAAACATGAATACCACATCCATATCATCGTTTTGTGTGTGTACTGTGTGTGTTCAGGTGGTGCACGCAGCTTCCGTGGGTGATCGAGCCACTGTTCTTTCCAAATCGAAGGACCTGAAATTCCTGACAGGCTTCGAGGCCAAGGTAAGGTATTTTAGTCTCTGCTGCTGTGCTCATTTATTTTTGATATGGTTTATCCTCCTCTGTCTCCTCTGTCTTCTCCATTTATTTGTCTCTTCCTACCTCAGTCTCACTCCCTGTTCTTGATATGCTGCCCCTGCAGTCACAGTGCATGATCCTCCTTCTTCTCTTAACACATTTTTATTTTGTATTTTTGCATAAGAGATCCTGTTTTCAGCTCCGTCTGCCATATAGAAAAATGTACAGTACATGTACCATGGAGTTGTGTATATACAGTATGGCTTCACAAGATATAATGCACACTTCAGGGTATACCATCTCTAGTAAACATTTCCTCAGGCTGTGTACGCACTCAAAAATGCAGCTGGAAGTCTGTTTGTGTTGTGTAAGCATACAGAATACTGTTCTGCTTTACAGCTATCAGCTTCCATATTGAAATCTTAGTTCAGTTGAGTATTATGCACTCAGAAAGACTTGCACAGACAGCCATCGTAACGCCTCTCCGTGCTCTCTACCAGGCCTTCGCCGATGCCCACGTGGAGGCGGTGATGATCCTCGGCGAAGCCTTTGCATCTGAGGAGCCCTTTGACTTTGGCACCCAGAGCACCACCCAGCGCATCCAGAGCCTCATCCCCGTCATGCTGCGCCACCGCCTCACCCCTCCGCCCGAGGAGACGTACTCCCTCCACCGCAAGATGGCCGGCTCCTTCCTCATCTGCTCCAAACTGAATGCACGCATATCGTGCAAGGACATGTTCCTGGATGTGTACAACAACTACAACCAGAGGAGGCAGGCGCAGCAGGCAGCGCAGGCCACCGCTTAGACGCTCTGGGACGAGGCTACTGCCTAAATATGCCTAGGACTTTTTCAGAGAGTCTTGAATCTACAAGTGGAGACACTGGATCAGACTTACCTAAGACTTTACACCATGTCAATATGTAACTGACTATGGCAACGTGCTCTAATGAGGACCATGACTTTCTATGCCTGTCTCCTTTCAGTTCACTGACGTCAGTGTGAGGGGATAATGATTTGGTCGATTCCACCCCAACATGTCGCTCTGTGACTCATCCAGGCTTGACTAAGCTCTTACTCATAACTATGACGTGACATTTGATTACTTTGAAAACATTGGTGATAAATGTGTCATAGCATATGCTGAAGCCCAAATGGTTATATTACTGATTAAATCTGTATGTTAATGGAAGAGAGGATTATTTAATTGATTTTGCGTGTTTGTGTGTGTTTGATCATATTGGCCCAATGGTTATCTCTGTCACAGCAAACACACTACACGATGCTGCTGTACATTTAAGCCAGCTTTGTGTGCAGCTTCTCAAAAGACAGGATGTATATTTCCTTTGTGCTCCCCTCACTCCTACTCTCTCTGACAGCAAGGTCCACCATATTTCCAAGAGAATGGGTGTCTTCTGTCTTAAAGGACACTTAATAAGCCCTGCATTGCCTAGCTGATGCTGCCAAGTGCTCTCTTTTGTTAGAAGGACTTTGTGTGCTGCCTGATGAGTTGGCGAATACAGCTTTCTCCTAAATGTGATGACTGGCAGACTAGATGAGCAGATTATCAGAGGAATTAGTGAAGACAGTCTAATGGAATCCCAGTGAGTAATGGCCTTCCGTTATAAAGTACATTTGACATAAAACACCATAATGTGAAATACTGTCTGTTTTTTTTATGTTTGAACACTTCTTTGTGACAGAGATGTGTACTGTAACCTACAAGGCAGCATGCTGTGCATTGTTTTTATGAATTAAATAAAATATGAGAGATTTATATATGTATCACAAATTGAGCCTTACTGGCAGATGTCAAGAAGAGGCTATAAGCCAAGAATGTCCTTCACTCTGTATTGATCTTTCCATTTCAGTTTTAGACCTCTTTGGGAAATGTCTTTGACTGGAGGCCATGTTTGACCTCATTCTCCACCTACACTGTTCTTGTATTGACCGTTAAGCCTCATGGTACAATAATTTTGGCTCACGGATCGTAAGACTTGAGCTAATGGTGGCATTGATGGGTCTATTTTTTTCGGGAACTATTTTTGTTTCAAGGCAGTGCCGTCTACTTTGCCTTCTATCAAGCCATTACAGCACTACAGGACTGTCTGCAGGCTGCTCACAAATGCTATTGTTCACACCACAGGAGCTAATATGTGAGGCTTTCACTGACATCGTAAAAACCTGATGGAGAAAGATGCAGCCTTTTACCATGTCTCCATTAGTACTTGCTGTTAGTGTCCCTCCACTGAGCTTTGTTACATCCTGTACATTACAGCTGCTGAGCTGTTGCTACAGTTAAAACTGGCTCTGATACACTACATCAAAATCACAGTTTATTTTTCTCAGTTTTGGTAATCGGCCACAGTTAATAAGTGCAGCACATGTTGAGAGAAGAAAAAGGACATTCTTCTCTCGTAGTTTCACGCAACGGAAAGTTAGAGCGTGTCTCTGCGTGTAAGAAGCAGCTGGCTTCAGTTTACTGGAGGAGAACTGGCTCTTTTTGGCCTCAGTCTCAGACTTTTCATCAGGGCTAACACTGGACTGGTGAGGGGTGATTTCTACCAAGACCAGTACATTTATGAAGTTTAAACATGGTGTGTGTCAGGAGACACATTGTGGGGGAATGTTTGAGATTACATTATGTTTGTGCAGAGAAAAATCTAGCATTTAATTGTTGTTGATGTTGCTGAATGAAAACTAATGTGATATTGTTAGTGTTAAGGTCTACCGGGGACCACAGTGTGGACATTAAGGGACAGCTGGCAGTCTCTCTGCCCAGTAGGCTTTTACTGTTTATATCATATAAGCTGAACTGGCTTTAATATAGTGGAACTTTATTGTTTCTGTCTCAGCTATTAGGATTCCTTGGGGATGTTCACTGGTTATAGTAACCTTATGTTTGTTTTTCATTTTATTCTATTACTTTTCAAGCTCATATGGTATCACTCTAATATTTATCAGCAGGGCTGTAGCTACCATTGTGACCATTTAAGTCATTGTATCTGTATTGTTTGGGGGGATTTGGGGAGTTCAGCAACCTGAGAGGAGTTTACATTCTGCAATTCAGAGACAACCATTTTTTTAAGTCGGATTCCAATATATTTTTTAGACCAATATCATCAAAGATCCCTGCCGGACATGTTTTAAGACATAAAAATACTCTGCTTTGAATAATAATTTGTGTTTTTTTCCACAAAAACGTTCAATTGATTTTTTTTTAGAAGCATATCTACCCCTTCTCCCTCATTGAAAAATCCACAATATGGAAATATTATTCAGTTCAAAAGTTGAAGTATTGGACACAACATGTTTCCTACTTCACTGTAAAGTCCATTCTTAGTGTGCATGCACTGGAGGTTTCCACATCACACTTGTTTAAGTTGCGTACTAAACCGTGATTGACTTCTGGACCAGTTGTGATGTCACAAAATCCTGCTCTTGCATAGGTGCCTCAAACTGAGATGTGAGGTGAGCGCAGAGGAACTTCGGCAGGTGAGTGTGAAAACGAACTCTGCACATAATCATTCCGCTCAAACATCCAAGTGAGGAAACAAAAAGTGGAGGGGAACTTTAAATTTGACGAGTTTTAGGCCAACAACAAATTAAAAAAAATTCCCTCCAGAATATTTTTATTGACATTTTGTAGAAAATCTCTAAATTGAAATGCCTCTGGTCTTCATGTACAGTGAATATAATTGAACAGTTCACTGAATAAATAAAATATGAACAATTCAAATAATGTAAAATGATTCCAATATATTTTAATATAAAGTGACATGAAGGCTGGGCACTGACTCAAGACTGAACCATAAAAAGCTTGGCATCATTCAATAGAGTGCATTTAACCCATGTTAAAGCTTCCCTGCTCTCTGTAATGGCCTGAGGACCTGAGTCCAAGTCCACAGCGGCAACCTGCAAAGCATCTGACCTGACAAAAGCACCCTTGAGCAAGGCACCTGTTCCCTACCTGAGCTCCCTGCTGCTGTTCAGCCTGTAACTGCAACGACTCTGCACGAGCAACAGGAGAAGTTTCCCTACAGGGATGACTGGAGTAACTCATGATCACAGGGAGTAAGATGCCGCACGGTGGCGCAGTGGAGTGACTGAAACAGAGCCCTGCTTTTTTTCTGTTTTTTTTCTTTTCTGGAAAACATCAATGGGGAGAGTGGATTTGCATGTCCGGCTGTCTGTGCCAATGGGCGCACTGGGAAGGCTGGGTTAGCGGGTGGAGCCGGGGGAAGCAGCCCAGTAAGTGCACAGTCAACAACCAAAGCATCCGAGATTACTACAGATACACCAATTCCACCGAAACCTCCCTTCTATCGCTGTTGTAAACCTTTTTATTTTGTGTGTGTGTGCGTGTGTATGTGTGTGTGTGTGCGCGGCGTCCAGGTTGATTTGCGGCTCCACATCGCCTCCACACATCGCTTTCACAGTGCGGATGAAGAAGATTTTTTTGCGAAATCACCCATTGCAGATTACTCTTGTGTATAATATCTTTCCGTCCGGGGTCCTGGATTTACACAGAGGAGGAGCGGGGAGCCGATCAGCCGTCGTTCTCTTGGGTGAGTTGACCGGATTCCCGTCCAATCCGGCATCCCTGTTTACTGACACTTCCAGGGTTATTCTGGAGACCCGGTAACGTCTTTCTAATGAATGAATCCACAATCAAGAAGTGCACGATCCGCTCAGAAAACCGCACCGAACCCTTGATTTGTGAGTGAGTTTGTGCGTAATTACAATGTTTGCGACGCTTTTGGAGATGGGTCTCGCCAGTGGGCCCATATGTGTGAAATGAATGAATTGTGGCAGCTCCAGCCTTTGATAGCGGTTCACATCCCTCATCCATAACGAGACAGAAACAAGTCCAGTAGGACTCTGGTCGGCTCTTACACAAAACTGCTCCATATGAGTATTATCTTATAGGAATATTCCAATTAGCAAAGCTGTAACTTTATAGGCCTACTATGGAGATATAGCTCCTTATATGATCCTATGACGCCGATTATGGTCAGGAATTTAGGTTATTACGTCATCATTAGCGTGGGAATGAGATAATGTGATATCGATTGAGCTGTGAAGAGTCACGCTGCTTGTTGGGTAATCATTGGTTCACAGGTTTGCGATGTTTGTAGGTATTTTCTCCAGGACAGCGTGGCCGCTGAAACACGCGCCCTGAGTTTGAATATGTAACACCATACTTCTACCTGTCTGCAGGATTCTCTCTATCTCCCCCCCGTTGCGTCACGCTGTGTGGTTAATTGTGTCTTCAACTTCTTCAAGGCTTATTCTTTGTTGGGAGGAGAAAAAAAAGTGCTGCAGCTCACTGTGATCTCTCCCACACTTCTTGTTCCCTGACATGAATGGGAGATTCACAGAACATGAGAGTGTGGCATTCAAATGACTGGGAGACTGCAGCTATAAGGCACACACTCGCTCACACACTTGGCACATGCCTTCGTACTCTATAGGCCCAGTAATCGCTTGCGGCTCTATTGTCTGTGGAGCTCCATCTGTTCCATGACATGGCATTCCTCAGACAGCCAGTCATGCTGTTAGGGGGTGGTCTACCCTGACCCACTGCCTCTGAGACACAGAGAGAGAGTCATATGGGGTGTATTAAGAGAGTAGGTGCAGGGCTCAGGGTGGCTGAGCCCACAAGACGTAGACCACCTGCATAGACAGCTCCTAGGCCAGCCTGGAGGGTTAGGTTTGCCCCAGGATCGGGTTTATTGAAGCGCTGAATTTGGCCTTAGATTAGGCTGGAGGATTGCTGGGTTTGGTCTAGAGCTAGGGCTAAAGGAAGGCCAGTCTTTGTCTGGAGCCAGGACTAGATGTTGGCTGGATTAGGCCATGGCTGGGGCTAAAACTAGGGCTACAGGGGGGGCTAGATTTGATGCGGAGACTGGAGCTAAAAGGTGGGTTGAGTTTGACCTGGTCTATAGCTGGGGCTAAGGGAAGGGTAGGTTTGCTCTGGTGCTGGGGCTAAAATGTGCAAGATTTGGTCCAAAGTCTGGGCTAGATAACCTAGAGAAAGGTTAGTTTTTGTCTGGAGCTGGGGTTGGGATTAGAGGAAGGCTAGGTTTAGTCTACAGCTGGGGCCAATGAATGGCTAGGGTTGATCTAGGGTTGGGACTAAAGGAAGACTAGAAGAAGACTAGAAGAAGAAGTTTGGTCCAGAAGTGGGGCTAGAGGAAGGCTAAGTTTGGTCTCTGGTCGGGGACAGAAGAGACATAGAGGTGCTAGAATTTGAAGTCCAAACCGAGGGGCTGCTGGATATAAATGGGCTCCGATGTAGCTAATCACTGTTGCAACTCAGTCATCACAACTAGAACATAATTGCACCACCCCCCACCACACAGCAGCACACACACATAAATGCATACACATATACACACTCCATTTCCCCTTAGACCATTTCCCCTCTTCCAGTCCTCTGATTGCTGCATTAGGACTTGGCTGTCTTTTGTTGTCCACACACACACACACACACACACACACACACACACACACACACACACACACACATACACAAGGGGGAGGGTTGGCGCAGCTGAGACCACAATACAACGGGGATCAAAGGTCATCCAGCTGGCCAATCAGGGTGCTGTCTGGGTTGGCTGGTGGTGGAGGAGGGCGTTGCCCCCCTTTGTGCTGGTCAGGGTGGGTCTGCTAAACAAGCGGCTCCACTTCCAGCCCCGGCCCTGCTACTGCCGGCAGCCACGCTGTGCTTCCTCAGAGCCAGTCACACCAACCTCTGGACACTTTAGTAGACTGTGGGTCAGGGCCTTGTCCAGTTTAGAGGAAGTTCTTTATTGATTTGTGACTGGATTTCTGGTTTGTAATCAGCTACTTCTTGAAAACTTGAATTGTTGAGCAAAAGTACAAGCATAAAAAGTTACTATTTAAACCATAGAAAGCGTTTAGAGGATCTACAGTGTTCCATTGCTACTTTGCTTGTATGTACTGTGCATTTGTAATATGTGCGTGGGTGTTAATGAATGAAACCAAACCCTGCAACTAAAACCCTTAAATTGACTACAGAATTCTATTTCTGGTGGTGGGATTAATTAAAGAAATAGAATACGATAATGAGATTTGAAGTACTTAAAAGGTGGTGAAGAGAGGAAGGATGGGACGAGATGAGTGGTGGCAAGAGGAAGCGCTTTAGAGACAGAGCAGGGTGCTGAGGAGGAGAGAGACAGAGAGAGAGACAGTGCAACCGAAATTAGGAGAGGCAGAGAGAAAGATTGAGGCCGCAGAAGAACAGATAAAGAGAGAGTGACAATGTAAAAGAGAAAGAGATGGACTGAACAGAAGGGAGAGCGAAAAGTGGGAATTAGCCAACAGGGACGCTGGAAACCATTTGTTCCCTGGTCGCTGTCTTTAGTTTGTGGCAGAAACTCCTCTCCTCATTGGATGTGATCATGCCAGTCTGCACAGAGCCTGCAACACAGAAGATGTACTTGTCTTCTAACCTTTACATCCACGTCATCCTCCCTCTCACTTTCTCTCTCTCTCTCTCTCACACACACACGCACACACACTTCCAGCTCTGCTGTCTGATGCCTAAGTGCCTTCAGTATGTGCTGAGTGGAGTTATCTGATTTCTGCAGGCTAGTTAAATGCAACCACTCCTTTCCCTCATATGGTTCCATTACTGCACACACTAATGGCATGCTCACAGCGCAAAGACACAGGCCTCTTGTTTCGTCTGCGTGTCTGTTTGTGTGCATTTGATGTGCTGTTATTGCCGTGCATTACGTTGATCCGGATTGATAAATGATTGGAGCAATGGATGTGAATGCCTGTGTAGTGGACACTCATGTGTGAAGGCAGCGATTTGTGTTTTTCTCTGTGTGTTTGACCATGCGTGTGTGTGTGTATGTGTGTGTGTTTCCTTGACGATCAGCAGTTTATTTCTTTGCTTCAGTGGCTTTTTTCTCTGCAGATAACAAGGAAAGTGGAAATGGGTCTTTCTCGGCAGCCGCAACTCTGACTGGAGCGCTCATCGCAACTAATAACTGTCACTTTGAGTTGCGAGGGTTGCATTTTTGGTCTCATTGGTCTCTTGATTTATTTTTCAGTGATGACCTACTTCAGCCTGTTTAGCTGTTGAAGCTCAGATGCAACAGCTCAATGAGGGACGTGCAATGCAAAACACCTAAAATGCTAAAAAAAAACAAGCCTCTGAAACACCACATCCCCCCCTTAGGGCCTGATCTGATCTATATCCTTTTCCATTGCTTTTAGCAACTGCTTTGCTTGCTGCTTGTCGATTGTTTTCACATGGTTTGTCCCAAATTACACCCAGCACCTACCGTGAACGCCTAATACAGAATGCTTTTAACCCCATACCTCCCTCTGCAGTGTGAACACACGTGTGTGTGCTGGCTTTGCGCAATTTCTACAAAAAGTGTTGGCTGCCTACAGAGGAGGCTGAACACAGGCTCAGTGTGAGACTCATGGCAGAGTGACAGAATAACCAAATAATTAATCATCTCTTCCCTCCATTACCCCACTGGTAATATTTGAACGCCAATATGAATGTGGCATAAGCTAAACTAACCGTCTGTACCTTTTTAAGAGATCAAATGTTTGACATTATTTTCAAAACTTCAAAAATGTGTAGTAGTAGCATTAGATTTATCGCTATATAAGCAAGACATATTACTTTAAAAACTTGATATCGCCTCTATCTTGCACAATACCTCCCTTGCACATTGTTTTGTTGTTAGTGAGCTGTAGAGGTGATGCTAAGTGGGTTTTGTTAGAGAGGCAGGCTAGCTGTTTTCCCTTGTTTCCAGCCGCCTCCTGGCTTCACATTTAGCATACAGACATAGTGGTATCGATCTTCTCATCTAACTCTCAGGAAGAAAGCGAATGAGTGTGTTTCCCAAAAGGTCCCAAAACTGTTTGTTTTCAGGAAGTGTGACTATTGTGAAGGTTGCAGTATGAATCTTTGGAAAATGTAGGTAGGGAAATGAATGAGTAAGGCTCGCCCCTCCCTTCACAACTATTATTAAAGTGTGCTTGATCAAGGCGCTGAGCCCCCATCTAGAAGTTTATAGCTGTTCCTGACCAAGTTAGATGTGTGGAAGTGTGGCAGGATATGCCTGCAAAACAGCATACATGCTTTCAACTTTCCCTGGATTAAAAGAAATCACAATTGCATAATAAGGATTCTCCATTTGATGTATACGTGGAGGTAAATGAGCCCAGATGGCCTGTCTGCACTGTAATGCATCAGAGGAGCGCTGGCATTGTTAGTTTCTAATCTTGTGTTATTTACAGTACCTACAGCCCACGTACAATGACTTTCCACTGCACTCTTCTGTTGTAATTCAAAGCCTGTACAGTGTGTGTGCAGCTGAGCTTTGGTCTCACAGCGTGGAAGAAAACACTATTTAATATGACGTTGGCTTCTCCGCTGTACTATTTCAGAGTGACGCCGAGGGAGAGAGATTGTTAGCGACAGACAGAACCCAAGTTAAATCTTCCAGAGCACAGAGGGGCCTATTCACTGTGCTATGTGAAGAGTGGAGAGGGGGGGGGGAATGGAGGAGCGGGGTGACAACACTTAAAGCGGTTTTTATGGTTGATGGCATGCATCTGTATGGTGTGTGTTATATGGCTCCACAGGCCTGTCTGAAGCAGTCAGAGACCCAGAGACAGAGTAAAGGATGGAGGACAGTTGATAGTTGATAGCTGTGGCTGATAGAGGACACATATAGGAATCAAGCACTGTATGCATGTGTGTGTGTGTTTGAGACAGGTGGGCAAGTGCGGCAAGTTTCAGTGTATGTGGGAAACAGCCATAAGTTACCTCCAGCTGAAAAAAGAATGAGTCACTGGAGGAAACATGTACATGTCTGCACTTTTGTTTTGGTGCACATGTATGCTGTATGTGTCTGTGCACATGTACTGTGCAAGTAGATGTGTGACTGCTTATGCACTGGTGGAGGTTCTGGGGTTATTTTGCACAGCGTTGTAACTGCGTACTTATGAAATGTAAATGTTCTTTAAGCAGTGCTTATTAGAGCTAGACCGAGAAATTGCCCAGACTGATAATTCAGCTGATATTAGCTTACAGCAGATATGGCGACACCACTTTAGGCAATTTATCAGACTTTGCGCAGCTCCCTCTGGAGCCACAAAACGCTTTAAACAACTTTTCTCATATAAGCAGTAGAGACATGTAAACAGGCTTTGATGTGTAGAGTTCCCCTTTAGTAACCAAATTTATGGGAGCCAAATAACTGTAGAAAAATCTCTCCACACCTGTTTATGTGACAGGTGGGTCAACTTGAAAAGAAGTGAGAAAACGTTGAGATAGTGTGTGGGAGTTTTTCCACTTTTACATCTTTATAAAAATAATTGTTTATGTTTAAAAAGAAATGATTATCAGTCAATATATCATTATAATTATTGCTTATGTCAAGCATACATTGATACAGAGTTAATAAGTGATACCAAAGTTCACTATCCTTATCGTTACTTATATGGTGGCAACTACTTTGTTCAGCTGTTGTTCAAGAGCTATAAATCTTAGTGGAAGGATAAAATTACTAACTAAATAAATACTGTTGGGTAGTAAAAAGGATTAAGGAACATAGTGCTCGCCATATGTTATTGCAACAGTGTGTTACCACATTTTCATAAAAGCAGTAATTTGTTAGTGATGTTTAGATCAGCTGGAATCCACTTTGTAGCGCCCCTTTTAACACTTCTTAGCTGGTCTTCAGTCACTATAGTAAATCACAGTCTTTTGTTTGGTGTTTCAGTTTGTGTCCCTATAACGTGATCATGTACAGTAGTTTGTGTCTTCATGACAGAGAGCAAAGATGAAGCCAAGAAATTGAGAGAAATCCATTTGGAAGAGACATCTTCAAAAAGCAAAATCAAATCAGGGGAGTACACTGACCAGATAAAACTCTATTGCTGGACATCAGTCATTGCTTTCCCTTTGTCCCTAGAAATATAGGTAGTAAACTATTAGGTCTTGGAGACAGTTGATATTACATACTTATGGAGAAATGACTCCTGTTAAAGTTCATCACCGATGCCAGGGAAAAAAACAAAGAATCCTTTGTGTTTTGGTTCACAGACTCCTACAGGTTCCTCTTGTAAAGTTCGCTGTAATCTCAGTAATAAATCCACCTGTAAAAAAAGACTGAGGGAGAGAATACCTCTTGTGAGCAGCACGTGTTATTGTCTGTGCGGTCCAGTTTGTGGCTCTCCTCCTGCTACAGTATGCTTGTAAATGTGTAAATGTGCCAGCGAGGCTTTTGGTTTATAAAACATTCTCTCTGTTTACCGGTGCTATGACTCATGGTTGCTATGGCGAGGAGCTCTGACAGCAACGCAGCTGATTAGGAGCATCTGACTCCACATGACTGTACTCCTCTCTCCTTCCTCTCTCTCTCTCCATCGCTCTATAGCTCTTGGTTTCTACTTCTTTTCCTTCATTTCTGTCTTTCAATCTCGCTCTCTTCTGTGCGGCTGTCTTTGTGTTTATTCTACTTTATTTATCAGAATTGCAGGTGTCACCTGCTATTTTTTCACTCCTTCTTGTTTCACCATCTTTTTTAACCTCTACTTCTCCTTCCATCCCTCGCTTTATTTCTGCCGCATTCAACAACCTATAATATACCTCATATAGATTTTCTTATCACACCATCGCCCTTCACTACACCTCTCCTCTTTTCTCCTACTCTCCTCTCCCCTCTGCCTGCCTTTTCTACGATGGCCAGCTGCGCGCCAGATGTGGCCCACTCTCCCAGCTGTTGGCATCATGATCGTGAAGAAGAGAGGACTGAGATGGAAATGATCCCTCACGAAAAACAAGGCGTAGTAATCCTCAAAGGATAAAAATATCAGGAAGAATATAAAAAAAATGCACCAAAACTATTAACCGTAGCCTCGCACAGGGATTTTACAGCAATATCCTGCCATACTGTATGAGATTAAAAAATTGATTAGCTGTATGAGATTTAAAATAAGCCAATCATAAACATTAGTGAGTACCACAGACACACTGTAAATCCCTGCAGGAACATTATAGTGATGCCACAGAAGATAAAAATGCCATTAAAGTCACTGTTGAGTACCACAGGCGGACTTTACTGTAAGTCCCTGTTATGACATTAGAGGCTTCATTAGAAACCACATCACAGAGAGGAATACGTGACAACCCAGCAGGAGAATATGACAATGTTTTCTCTAGAATCAACACTTAGATAAGGTAGGTTTGTTGAGGGTGAGGTGTAGAAGGACTGTGAGAAAGCAGCAGAGACTAAGGAAAACAGGCTGAATCGTGAGCAGGGACACGATAGATGAAAAGGTGGCGGAGTGTCGCTGCTGAGTGAAAACACATCACCCAAATGTCACCTTTCAGAAACTTAAAATGAGAGCAACCCTCGGAGAAACGCTTCACCCCACAGCCTGTGTTCCTCTCTCCCTTAAAGCAATAGTTTGACATTTTGGGAGCAACGTTTATTCACTTTCTTGCCGAGAGTTATCTGAGAAGCTTGATACCACTCGTCTGTCCACTAAATCTGAAGCTACCGCCTGCAGTTGATTAGCTCAGCTGGTAGCAGGGGGAAACAACTAGCCTGGCTCTGACGGCTTGTGATGATTTGTGAAAGATGTTTATTTGCTTGAAATTATGTGGAATAAGCTGGTGCATACGTGTATTATCTGCTGCAAAAGTCATTGTTTTCCGCAGCGAATTAAGTGAAATGTAAGACATCGAAAAAAAATGAATGAGAGCATTGTAACAAGGGAGAAATCTGAGAAATGAGTCTAGGGGAATCCAAAGGATCCAAAGTGGTTTTTCACGCAACAGCAGCTATTTGCCGGGGCAGATGGATGAGGCTGGAGGCCAAGAGGAAAGAGGTGAGGAGCCGTCGTAGGTGCTGGAGAGATGGACGAAGCAGAGGGAGAGATGAAAGGAGGGAAGATGGAGGAGGGAGAGGTGTCTTGTTTCGCAGGCAAGCTGTAGTAAAGTGCCAGAGCCACGGTCAAAAAAAAGAAACAACCATGGATTGTTGATGGTGTTAGCATTTAGAGTGAATTGTCCCTGTTGTGACTGCTTCGAGGCTGTGAGGCAAATACTTTGTGAAAAGGGCAATAGAGAGCAAAATTTTGATTGATTGTAGGTCATTACACCAGAACCATATTGGACTATAAACAGCTATTAGGCCGGGCCTGACCTGCAGACCCTTTCTTCACACTGGGCTCTTTTCCTCTCCTAATTTTTTATAATCAACCCTGTTTTCCAATTTCCTCTCAGCCCTCAGTTGTTAAAAAGCTCCCTTTGTCTCTTCTGTTCTGCTCTCTATCTTTCTCAGTCCTCCCCCTTTCCTCTCAAAACATCAATTTCTTCATCTAGCTCACTTTCCCCCCATCTCTCTGTCTGCCTCTCCCGGTCAGGGGAAGTGGCAGTCGCTGCCTGCTGGCTCCCAGAGGAACAGACCTGCCTTTGTCTGTCTGCACTGTAGGAAGATGAGTAGCCGGTCCACCCAGTAAGCCCAGAAAGCCCAGTAGGGATTCAGGGTTTGTCTGCAGCGAGCCAGCCACCCAGAACGCCTGTAAATCAGGCAGCCACTCAAGCCAGGGCCTTCCCGGTCTGTATAGCTAGCTAGCCAGGCAGACAGGTATTATGTTAGGCACTCGCGGCTATTAGGAGGAATGGATTGGAAAGCACGGTGGAGACAGAGACAGACAGACTCCAGACCCTGGTTAAATGTTTTCCAAGCAAAACCAAAATGTGCAATAACTTTGAATCCTGAACAGAAGCACCACCATTCAAAAACTCCCCCTACTTACTTGGGCAAAATCCAAAGTGTGAAATTATTGCATCCCAGTTTATTACCTCATGCCATGAACTGAGAGCAACCAGTGGGAACTGCCAGATGTTTTACGACGCTACATGACATTATGGCACTCAAGCACTACCTGTTTTTGTTTTTATTTTACTTGGTGAATGTAATTAAAGCAAAAATGTACTTCTTGACTGTTAACTTCCCCAAAGTAGCCTATTGATACTTGGTGTGTGATGGAGAAAAAACACCTAATATTTACACACAGATATGAGGGGCAAGGGATTTTGAGTGTTTTTGTTCAATGGAAGAGTCAGTGTGTAATTTAAGCTACAAAAGTTGACTAAAAATAGTTTGACATTTTGGGGAATGTGCTTATTCACTTTCTTGCTGAGAGACAGATGAAACACCATTCTCATATTGTTAAACCAGCTCTACGGAGTTTTTAACTGGTTATGAAACAGTCTCAATTTAATACAGATGCCTCTATATGACCTACATAAGCAAACAAGACCAACAGCAAGAAGATGGTGCTGGGGTTTGCTCTGGCTGAATTCGAGTTGCTTCAGCTGCTGACTGAAGGTCCGTCTCTGGAGCTGCTGCCCGCTCTCCTCCTGGGGAAGTAGTCTCCTTGCGGCGGGGAGTGAAACAAAGGGAACATGTAACCTAATGTTAGGTGAAACACTACTGCCTTTGTCCACAGGGACCACCAAAATCAACACAAAATGAAAAGTTCCATTGAGCTGCTTTAAATATGAAGCTACAGCCAGAAGCTAGTTAGCTTTGCGTAGCACAAAGACTGGAAATGGGGGGAAACAGCTAGCCTGGCTCTGTCCGAAGTTAACAAAATCCCCCCTACCACTTCTAAAGCTCACTAATTAACAATTTGTTTGTCTAAAAAGTTAAACCGGTAAGTTGTGTGGACAGAGCCAGGCTAGCTGTTTCCCTCCATGGTCTTTGTGCTCAGCTAAGCTAACCGTCTCCTGGTTGTAGTTTCAAAATTAAACCAGTGCCTCTATAGCTCGCTATAATTAACATGTTATATGTATGCAGTGTAAAAACAACATGGTGTGGTTTTACAGGCAGTTACGCGCTGGACTATTTTCTGGCTGAAATAGACTCCGGGAGGCAGTGACAGCTAAGCTAATCGGCTGCTAGCTGTATATTTGACAGATAGATACAGTATAAGAGTGGTATCAATCATCTCATCTAACTCTCAGCAAGAAAGCAAATAACCATACTTCCCATATTGTTGTTAAGTATTCCTTTAATGTCCCATTCTGAGGAAAGCGTATATTAATGATTTAAGAAGTAGGAGTAAATGCTTAACACTGTTCATGTAGTTGATCTGAGGTTAATGTTATTTACTTAGTCTCACTGAAATAATAAGTCTGCTTCTCCTTCGGCAATGTGAAGAGTCCAAGTGGCACTCTAAATCAACTAAATAAATAAACTTAATAAGAGCAAGAGAGGGAGCAGAGAAACTTAAAAGAGGCACAGAGAAGTAATGAAACTACAACACCAGCTTATTTACAGCAGGTTTGCTTGGCCTTTCTCTGCACAAACTTCTTCTCCCAACCACATGCAGGCCCTTTTGGGAAAGGAAACCAAAAACATACAGTAACATTGATTTTCTATTATATTTCAAAGCTGAAACTACTTTACATCATTACACACAACATAATCCTTTCTGATATCACTTTCACAGCTTTGGCTACACTCTGAAATTACTCTACAAGCATGATGAAATCTACAATAAAGTCAGAGTGCTTTCTCTCTCTCTTTTTTTTTTAGTTATGTTTTAATGGATGAGGCTCCAGGTACCTCAGGCTTCAACAAGCCTTAACAAGGAGATCAATAGAAAGTATATAGACTGTCCTCCCACAGGCTGTGTCTGCTCTCGGATCACAGAGGAATATTGTGGAGATGCCAAGGCGACACCCAGCCAGCGTGGAAATGATTTGATGTAATAGGAACACTATGGTGTGATTAGTAGGAGCCTCTCTCCCTTCATCTCTTACCCTGTAACACCACCTCACTCTCTGTGAAGTCAATATGTCAGGAGAGGTGGGCGTGCATTTACCATTCTCTTTAAGCCTCCCTCCCTCGTCTCCCTTGACATCACCCCTTGTCTCCCTGTTTTCAAAGGATGGCACGAGGGCAACAGCAGAGTGGGTCACAAGAAGAGGAGAAGAGAGGAGGATGGGGGAGACGATAAGCGGTTGTGAGGAGAATAAAAATAAATGGCTGCAGGGCTGGACAACAGTCTGACTCAGTCATGTCCTGGATCGTCCAGTTCACCAGATGGCTGCTTGATATGTGCAGAGAGAACAGACCAAGACACACCAGACTCTCTGTTCCTGTGTGTGTGTGTGTGTGTGTGTGTGTGTGTGTGTGTGTGTGTGTGTGTGCCGTCCTATGTTGCTCACTGTGCTCCACATAGGGAATGTGTTATTGCTCTTGCTCCGCATTCCTAAGAGCCAGAGGAGGAAAATCTCAACCCCTTTTAACCCCCCTTCTCAGCTGTAGACCAGCTTTGAAGTTTTTTTTATTTTTTTTATTTCTCTTTCTCTTCTCTCACTTACACACACACTCACACATACCCTTACACAGCTCCTTTCCTCACATGGATTTTGTTTACATCCTGGCAGCCAACTCCCACAGTACATGTCTGAGACAGAGGCTGTATGGAGGATATACTGCAGGCATGTTCTCTTGCTGAGGTGTTGCTTATAGCTGTGTTTACATTGGGTGGTGATTTGGCTACAGAAGGCCAAACCCTTTTGACACAAATGCATTCTGAATGATTTTTTGAAGTTTTGCAAGGGGACGCCAAACAACCTGCTGGTTTCTTCTCCTCTCCTTCCCCTTTCCCGGGAGACTTGTTGTGATGGACAGATCCCCAGCCCTCCTGGGGGGGCTGCATGTACCCCCACTGCCTGTGAAGTGTGGGGCTGTTTATGCATGCTGTCTGTGTAGTTGTGTGATGCCTGCTGCACCACAACAACTCCTGCATATTGTTTCTGCTGATAGCGAGGAGGATTTCTGATCCACATTTTGTTCTCCGGCAGCGGCATAATCTGTTGAGCCCTACATTACTTTTATCATAATGTAACTCCCAATATGGTGGGCATATGTGTGTGTGCGTGCTTCCGTTTCTCATTTAGTGAATGAGATAAGATGTACAGAGGCCTGATGAGGCGCATACAGAAACCATCCTATACATGCATTATGTATACACATTCATATCCTCATTATGCTGCATTCTGTATTGCTCTACGCTCATTTCTTTCACTCCCTATTTTCTACACAAAGTCCCTTAGCACACATCTACAGTTTTTAAACCTTTCCCAATGTGCGTAAAAAATCTTTTAATCTAAGTGTTTGCCGGAGGCCCCAGCTTTACAAAGTAAAGTTAGGAGAGCATTAGTCAGGACCCCCAGTGTGCTGTGTGGGCTCCTCTCTCCCATGTGTATCTGCAGACTACTGGATGTGCTCGTCTTAACAAAATCTGAAACAGAAACATGCATTGTTATAAAAACAAGGATGAGAAACAACTCTGTGTTCAATTAGTGGGATACTGCAAAGCATGCAAGTCATTTAGTCTCATCTTCAGTTTAATATCTTACTTTTTACTTGACTTTTCATTAGTTTTTTTTTTTACTGCTCCTCTTTTTAAAGATATTTAAGTGTTAGTATCGTGAGACAAGACACACTAAAACACGACAGTATTAAGAAATTAACTAATTTACATAGTTAAAGTTGAAAATTGAGTAAGATACACCAAATGAAATAACTTTTTTATGTTTATTTAGCCAAATGTATTGTTTTACAGGCACCATTCTTGTGTCATTAAGCAGTCGTGAAGTGTTCTTCAAGTACACACTGAAGACCATCTGCGTATTTGTAAGTCATAAAGCTCCCTGTGTGTGTCTGTGTGTGCATGGCTCTATGTAGGTCTATGTTATCTAATACAATCTGTCCCTATCTAATATTCACTCTGCTAACCCTTGAGGGTAAAGAGACTGAGGAGGGGAGGAGAGAGGAGGGAAGGAGAGAGGAGAGGAGAGAGGAGAGGAGGGGAGGGGAGAGGAGAGAGGAGAGAGGAGGGAAGGAGGGGACTTTGCTTGCCAATAAACAGAACTCTTCCTGGAAGTCTCTTGACTTTAAAAGGGAATCTTACACAAAACAGATTTAATACACACGCAAAAAAGTTGCACACGCACACACTGACAAATGCTATTGCAGTGAGTTAGCCGGTGCCCAGTACAGTATGTCAGCACTGTGCTGCAGACACTTGAGTACTATGAGCTTTAAAGGCCCTGAAAACCTATTTTCCCAATCAGCTTCTTATTATAAGCCGTGGTGTCCTACATAAACACACATTTTTCTGCCAAGTTTGAGCAGTTTTGGTCAGATTTTCTGTATTTTGTTTTGTCTATGCTCCTCTCGTTGGTTTGAAGTGGGCAGGGCTTACTTGGAAAAAGGTGATGTCAGGTATCGCCGTACACCAATCAGGATTTAGCAACATTTGAATCAAAATGTGATGACAGTTGTGGGGTTCTTCGTACTTCTCATGAAACATAAGCTCAAGTTAAACTCTTAATAAATAACAACTAAGGATGTATTTTTTCCCAAATTCTAGCATGATATTAAGCATTTAATGTTACAGAGAAATACTTAAGATTTGAAACCACCTTTTCAGACTTTCAAGAACATTCCTGGATAACATCAGATTAGCAAATTGACGGACAGAGGGAGCTTTTATAGGTCGACTGCTCAGGAGCAGAAAACCACTGCTTCCATCTGCCCTACGATATGCCATAGCATGGACCAATTATATTTCATTTACACCCAGGTTTGCTTGTGTTGTTTGAAGATGTAAACATGTGGATGTAGTTATTCTGTTAACTAGTCAGTGTGTGTAATAAAAGACAATACGGTGTCCTGTGAGACAAGTAAGACAAAATAGAAAACAATATTTTTTAAACTGTTTCTGATTAAAACAGTGAAATAAAACTCACAACAGATTTACTGAAGCTCTGTAGTGACTTCCCTGACTTTGCCAGTGTTTTGCACAACTTCTCCAATATTACTCAGTTGTTGTTTTTTTCAGTTTCTCTTTCTCTAAAGCAATCAGTGTTCTGGCCTTTGTCTTCTCTCTCTCTTCTCTCCGCTTAGACACAGCAGATTCACCCCGCCAGCCACACATGACGGAGTGAAAAACAAGAACAGAGCTTGAATCAATTACTCTGTGGATGCACTTGATTTAGTGGTGCTCTGAATAAGCACTTCTGAAGTGATGCTGGCTGCATCAGGCGAGGGAACTTTTTTTTGTTGTTTTTTTTGTATAAATCAGAGCTGATCTGCGTTGATCAGTTGTCAGCCTGGATGCAGATCATAATGAAGGAGGTGGCAAACAGGGAGGTGGAGAGATCTATGAGTCAGCCTCTCTCTTCCGAGAGGCTTGATTTGAGAAATATGAGATCCACTGTTGCAATAACAAGATGTTTTATAGAGAATCACCTCAACGGATGATGATTCTTCCACTAAATCGTTGTTACTATGCCATATAATTTAGCATAGATGGTTTATTTTTTCTTGTAGACATAATAAAAGGCATCAACTGAAACATGACCTGTATGCAGTGATTGTTATTGGACAACATATAATCCAAAAATGACTTGCGTTTATTGATTCCTAACTATTAAAACCCTTGTAATGTGAAGATATAAAAAACATTTCCCAGCACTGCTGGAGGTAATTTTGCTTCTCTGCATTGCCTCACAATCATGTATGAGTCACAGGCTTTGAGCCGTAGTGATCTATCCAGGGAACCCATCTCTGGGTTTGAAACGTCAGAGGAGGCTTGTTGGAAGATGTCAGGTTAAGAATAGTTCCATATCTCCAGGGCTTTTGTTTGGGGCGTGGTGCTGTGTTTTACCAAGAGTGTCTCAACACGGTTATGGAGCAATCAGAGAGACAACTCTCCTCCTACTGACAGATGGTCGTGTGTGGGGTGTGTGTGTGTATTTCTGCCTACATTTGGGTGAGGATTCTGGTTCGTGGGGGGAGGGGAAGTAGAGTTTGGGGAGGAAGAGGAGGTGGAGAAGTGTGGGGAGAGGTCAGCGGAGGCACAGCTGGTGAGACCCCCACTCCAACCAGCTGCTGCCTCAAAAGAGCCCGTCAGCAGCCTGCCTGCCTGCCTGCCTGCCTCTACGTGCCTGCCCCTCTCCTTCTCTTTCTCTTTCTGTACTCTCACCCCCCTCCCAGCTCTCCCTCTGTCCTGTCCCCCTGCAGACTCAGCCCAGCTGTTCCAAGCTTTCTACTCCCCTCCCCTGCCACTGTGCACCCTGACCCCCAGGAAAGAAAAAAAAAGAAAAATCCCCCTTGAATTTACAAACAAGTGTGCATGCTCCTGAGTGTGCACACACACACATAAGCACCGATAGATTTTGCCCATTCGAGTGAGTAATCCAATAAGTCACATCAAAGGTGTCTCAGGAGTGGTGTATCTGTAAGGCCTCTGTTGGACCAGTGAGTAGAAGCCTGCGGCTGCAGTCTGGACCCTTCAGGATGGACTTGGTTTCTACTTAATACCTGGTCATGGGCATCAGTTATTCTATATGGCATCTAAAATGCCACTTAAAGAGCCATGTAGATGGTTTTGCGCTTATTAACAATAAATTGTGAATACTTAACGTCACTGTTGATTATTTTCCTTGAAGCCATTGGTTTCATTTTTGTCATATTACGTTTGAAACTCAACTTGCAAAAACTTGATACAAGCTCGAGGTAGCTAATCTTTCACTGGGATCGATTCATTACCTACACGTCATCACTGTGTTGCCAACAGGGACTGGGAAACTTGGTGGTGCTGATGAAAAGTAGTGGTGAATTAATGAATGCTTTTATTGAAGTGTCATACACCAAAGAGATGCCCAAGCATGTGGGCTTACAGTACAAGACACTACTTCTGTTACATACAGGAGAAGAGAAAACAACAAGGAAAGCAAGCAAACATACAGCACTATGTTCATATGCCTTTAAAAAAACTGAACTCAAATGTGTTGTATGTAAACATGTCAAACATGTGCTGAATCATAATGAAAGGCTTTGTTATCAGAAAATATAAACCAGAAGGCAAACACCAAGAAAAATATATTTTTTTCTTATGTACAGTGGTGCTTTGAGGCAATGCTATCATGCTAACATGCTAACAATAGCACTTAATACAACAATAATACAATTATTATACAGCACAGCTGAGGCGGTATGTCATGTTTATGTAAACATAAAGTCTTAAATAAACTGACCTGATGATGATGCTAGATGAAAAGACAGAGGATCAGAAAAGTGTTTTTACAATTCATCATGAGGGGGACATGAATACGTGAACCAAATTTCATGGTAAAACATCCAATAGTGGGTGAGACATTTCACTCAAAACCGCTAATGTCAACTTCACGGCGGCTCTACAGGAAAAGACAGGGGATGACTAAAGTCATTAGGATTCATCCTCTGGGACCATGAATGTATGTTTCATGGCAATCCATCGGACAGTGGTTGAGATATTTCAGTCTGGAACAAAGTGGTGGACTGACCGACTGACAGACCAGAGCTAGGCCAGTAGCATGGCTGAAAAGGCGGCTCAGTTGTTCAACAACTGAGTCTCAAATCCCGGATGTCGGAAATTCCTTGAAAGCACAAGCACATGTAGTTTTTAAGTTTTCCAACTGCTCTGCCACCAAATAATAAAAGACTATACTGGACTCAGTTGTAATGGATCACTGATTCATGTTCTGTTTTATGTCTCTGCAAGTTGATTATTGTGCTGTTCTGAAAAGAATGGGATCCAGTGACTGCCTGGAAGGAAGGAAGTCAGTCTTAACATACAGTATGGCGTGCTTTGATAAAAAGTCATGTAACATGTACATAATTTGTGTTGTTTAATGGGCTAAAACATGCAAAATCACAAGTATTACCTTTGAATCTGGAGACAAAGTGAAGAAGTGACTAATTATTTGGTGCATTAATAATAAATTATTCGCCTCACCAAATGCACACAGCTCAGAGGGAACACTGATGCTGAGTCTTCCTTTTTTTTCTTTATCCTATGGCCTCCATATTGATTTATGGCCATTTTGCATCTTATTTGCCCTCCATTAAAAGAACTAAACCCTACAAGTTCAAATCTGAACTGAGGCCACCCAGGCTGCACCTTACCATCCCCAGTTGCAGTGGGTGCTGGGGTGCCACACCCTCTCTCTCTCCCCCTCTCCCCCAGTGCTATTGTTCCCTCGATGACAAGGCCCACGTGCCCCCCTATTCAGCATCCTGGTGGGGGGTAGGCGGGCTCTTTGTCTGGCTGCCATTGTCCCAGACACACGCTTTCATTTGATGGACACACGTGCTGTCAAAAGAGAAAGGGAGCGGAGGAGGAGGAGGAGGGGCCACCGCTGGCCATTATTCTCGATGGTGGTGGCGGTGAAAAGACGAGACGCGCTGGCCATCTGTGGTGCGTGTCTGTAATCTGTAGTGACTGGGGGGACTGCACGCAGACACACACACAAACATACACACACTTCTCGCTTTCTAAAAGAATCCCTCTCTTTTGTCTCGCCACGCTTTTCTAGGGGCATGATGCCTATTGAGGTGGCTTCCCCTTGCTTTTGATGGGCTTTTGTTTTGCTCTAAAGTGGGGTGTGGAAAGAGAAAGAGAGAGTGTGTGTCAAAGAGACCGACATGGTTGAAGTGAACCTACTATCTTGGAGAGAACGTGACTGCAAGAATGTTCTGTATCCTCTCCTCTCTTCTATATGTCAAAGTGACTATTGTTGAGTGCCTGTTTTCTAGCAACAGGCCTAAACACCAGTCCACTTGTCTTTCCTCCATCTCTTTTTCTCTCCCTGGCCTTGGATGACCCAGTCTGCCTGAGGGTCTTCACCTCAGCAGTATTTACCCTGCTTCTTCACAATCCCCCTCCACTTCCCCTTTTTCTGGAGGTTAACTGATGTTCCCAGAACTGTGGGCTCTAACATGGGCCAGTCTCTGTGGGATGTTTCCACCGAGATGAAATATGAGATAACTGTTCCAACTTGTTGCCCAGTGGATGTCCTGTTTCTTTCTCCCTTTCTTCCTCCTGTCTTTAATTCCTGCTTTCATTCACTTCCTCACTTTCTCATGTGTATTCCTTCCTTCCATTCTTCATCCTCCTTTAGTCCTTCTGTATTTAATTACTTCCATTTTTCCATCCATCCTTTTTGTATTTTTTAATTCACTACTACTTGTTCATATAACTGGCCCTTCTTCTTGTTTTTCCAAATTCTCTCCCATTATCTCTTTTCTGCTTCTTCTTCTGCTTCTTCTCTCTGTAAATGAGATGTATTTGGGGAATGCTACAGGGCAGGGCATGTCCTTTCATGAGGAGATAACAGCCATTTTTGCATTTTCTCAGTTATATTAAATAGACCCAGACAGTCTGGGTTTACATTTCCAGATCAGCATTGCAGAAAGGAATCGATAATTCTGTATATTATAATTCTCTATATTATAATTTTGTTAATTATTGTACTTTTCTTAAAACATCTATTACTGGATTATTATATGGTGAAGAGAATCTAACCTTAGAGATCCACTAACTAAAAGTTAAGATCTTTAAATTAACAGTATGATGCGGTCCAAATCAATAGTAAGTTGACCTTTTGAGCTTAGATTGTCTTGTCTCCATGAATGAGCATCCATATGTGGATTATTATTGAATATTGACTCAAAATATCAGCCATCAGACGTGTTGATCCACATGTTCTGGTATCATTAAGTGTATCGGCCTTCCACAGGAGCAGTGGGTTGCAGCGCCACCACACTGCATGTCTGCCTGAATTTCTGAACCCATTTCCTCTGCCTGTGTTTCTGCGTGACCAGCTAGAGCTTTTAGTGCTGGTCGATAGGACACGACCACCCTGTGAAGGTCATTCAGTCTCAGTCTCCACAAAAACCAAAACTCCCAAACCACTGCAAAGCCAGCCACTGGCATTGTTTATCGCCACAATGACAACACATACTGACTGTAATTTTCCTCTCATGTCTCTGTGCGGTACTGTAAATACAACCAAATTCTGCATCAGAGAAATTTTCTTTTTTTTGTGTGTAGCAAGTTTCTGTGTCACCAGATGTTGCTATAAGGATGATTTTGTTGAAATGTAGGGAGATATAAGCACACGAATGCTTCCTTGTGGAGCAGAAAATGCTGTGAGATTCACAGATTTGAGGGCAGGCAGACAGATGGTTGATGTCACACAGGCAAATAGATAGACTGACACACAGATGGATAAACAGACAGACAGATAATAGATGCATATATGCAGAGCAAGCTTTTGACTGTCTGCAATGTGTAGGAGGCGGCCAAGTCCAAAATAAAAGGCAACATTTTAAAAATATGATTATAGAGTACTCTGAAAAATGATATAAAACAACTTTAAATTGATTCGAGCTGATATAAGAAGCAAACAATTATATGTTCAGGAGCAACATATGTCATTTCAACTCAGATCTTGGATCTATATTTTAAATGCGAACTATTATATCAACATTTAGTTTAGGAATTCACAGACCAAAGACAAACAGAAGCCTGCCAGACGGGCAGTCAGACAGAGAGTGATGGGGCAGATGTTAAAAGCTTTAAAAGCTTTATTGATTTCTGGCCTTGTATCTAGTTGCTTTACATGCATAACATGCATTATGTATGAATGCTTTGTACTAACGGTCAACACTAGAAATCTGAAGAAATGTGAGTTTACATGGCGTTCACTGTAAGTGTGTTTTTGCACTCGGCGCACACATTCATGTATGTGTCAGCAAAAAAAAAAAACAACTCTTCCTGTCCTGTCTGGACAGATCTGACGGGAGGTCAGAGGTCAGAGGTCACAGAGAGTGACCTGGATAATGACACACACACACACGCACACACACACAAATACAAATACACCACATGAACACATTCAGTTGGCCTGTTACCATGACAGTATGTCATACTCCTACTATCCAACAGAGGCACTGTTACACAGCAACAAAGATCTGTGCTTTGGCCTCTCCTCTCCTCTCCTCTCCTCTCCTCTCCTCTCCTCTCCTCTCCTCTCCTCCCAAATTATCAGCACTATCCATCAATGTGTGTGCTTTGTACATGAAAATTAGATAACCCTTTAGATTACAACCCACAAGTTACAGTATCGTTGTTGTGTACATACAGGGTATCAGTAAAATGATGACGACTTGCAGTATACTGGGACAAATATGCAGGTACAATACAGGAAGACAAAAGGTTAGGGAGTAATGGGGTACCAGCTTTACACAAAATAACAAGGACATGACATTGTAAAAAGTGTTTAGATATGGACTTATTGATTAATTACAGTGTACAGTATTATTGTTACTGGGGATCAAAGCATCAGGCTCAACCAGGAACAAGGCTGTTCCTCAGTAGCCATAAAATAGTTGTGTGTATGCTTTAAAATGACGATAAAATGCAGAGGAACAGTAATGTAGACACGTCACTTGGACAAAACCTTTATTGAGATGTATTGGGGAACATACAGCATAAAGTATAGTGCAGCGAGATATTCATCACTCAAAATATCACATGTCAGTTTCAATTTTTATCAACTTCTTTTGCTCGCATGAGTAATTCCAGTGGAGCTGGAGCTGGTAACAGCTGTTACCTCTTGGTGACAGCACAATACTATGAGGACAAAGAATTGAAAATGTGGGAGAAAGCTCCATTATTGCAGTGTAAGTGTATGCAGGCTGGAGTCCCCTGTTCACCCCCTTTTTCTTTGTAATTACAAAGTAAGTTCTTGATCCCCTCCTGATTTTGTTACCCCTGTTCTCCCTGTGCCTCTTCCCCTAACTACCAGTAGATAACCAGTATTTTATTGGTACCCCGTATGTACAAACACACACTGTAATCTAAAGTGTTACCGGAAATAATTTAGAGGATGACTTTTCCTTCTCTCCATCTCTCTCCCCATTTCTTTCTATTCCTCTATCTCACTCTCCCCCTCCTCTCTGCTCCTCACCGGGAAGACCTCGTTGTGATCAGCACAGAGGGAGGTCTCCTTTCACCCACAATGTTGTCACTGTCTGTCTCTCTCTCCTCATGCTCATCTGATCTCTGCACAGTGAAAGAAATGTGTGTGTGTGTGTGCGTATTCATGCTGCTCCGCTACTTCCTCTGCCTTCCTCTCTCTTTCTATTTTCGTTCTTTTCCAGAGTTGCCATTTTTCTCCCAAATATCTGTCACCCACCCCCCCTCCTTCCCCTTCCCCTTCTCTCTAACTCGTACTCTCCTCTCTCTCTCTCCCAGCCCACAAAAAAACCCCATACCATTGGTTGCCATGGGATCCGGTTGCCATGCAGCAGCGGGGTTTTCACATGGTCCTCGCGTGTATGCATGTCTACTGTAGCGTGACGGAGTTTGGATGCCATGTTGATTGGGAAGACGGAGAGAGGTGTTGAGTTGGGATGTGAGGTTTGAAAAGTAGCTGCTGCCATCTATAGTTGGCCTCCAAACACCTGACCCATATACGAACGTACAGACACTCACACACACACACCCTCATGTAATATAGTGCAAAGCTTGATCAGCTGACATACACCCAGCCTATGCGTGTGTGTGTCCAAAACCACTTGAAGACACTCACACACTCCTCCATCATCTTATAGTTGGTCAGTGAGGCTTTGTTTGTAACTACAGGCTTTGCATTGGTCTGTAGAGAAAGATAAGTCGGGTATAATGGAGACATATGATGATGGAGAGTCGCTGAGGAGACGAGAGACGGATGAGGGGAGAGACAGAAAGAAGAAAAAGAGAGTGGTATTGACCAGTGGCAGGGATCGATGAGCAGCCTGTCAGGGTAATGCAGTGGATTTGGCTGTCAAGCCTTGCTGTTGGACAGCCTGTCCATCTGAGCGCAGTTTTACAGAGCGTGACTGGATGAAAAAAAGAGTTTGGGTGGATTCTTTGGCAGAGCTGATTGGCTAATCGAAATGTACCAGGCGTTCTTATCAGCAGATGATTGGATGGCTTGTGTTTGGTTTAGCAGAAGTCACTGAGGCGGTGAGATACAATGATGGTGAGCTGGAGTGGCTGAAATCTCCTAACGAAGCATGTAGAGCAAACCCACTTTAAGATTACCCCTACCCACTGCAGAGCACAGTTACCCAACTTGTGAAGCTGACATAACTCTTCACTAAGAGTACATCTTAGTAGGTGCACTATTTAGCGTATTTCTTCTAAATATCTTGGTTTTAAGGCCCGCAACTTTACTTTATTTACCGCTCTTATCAACCTTGTTTCCAGCTGTTTTCACTAAAAAAGCTCCAATTAACCCACTGTACTCTACCTGTCCAGCACCAAACAGCAGATGGATAAAATTAGCGGCTAGCTGGTGAACATAGTGGAGCATTTCACAGCTAAAGGGTGGGATATTTTCCTCAGGAGTTAGTGGAGACCAAAAAAGAGCTAAAAGGAGAGTGAATATTGGACTTGTATTCATCAGGTGGCCAAAAACACGACTCTAGATGAATGATGGTGTTTCTTAGTATCTGCTGGATGTGTAAATACGCAACTATTTGCTACCACAGTCACTACAACAACTCTATGAGATGATAATATGTCAGTGTTGTATGTAAAGCTTGATGCGCTGCCCCAAAGTGGCCAAAAAAATCAAGTAATGCAGACCTAAGAATTGGTTGTTCTCTTCTGAAAGTACAGTACTGTAGATTTTTGTTTAAAATGTGGTTTTTGCATCAGGTTAAACTCTAAACATATGCTCCATTCTTAACTTTTTGATACTGCTGTATTACAGACCAGTCATTACATGTTTTGTGGGCACACACACACACATACACACACACTTACTACTGAGGTTGTGGGTGCATTCCTGAAGCATGTGGTATGTTCAAGGAAATTATGTCATAGAAAGTGGTTGGTGTTTAATTTCCTCCACTTGGCGTAGTCCCAGTAAAGAAAACAAGAAAACACAACTTTGTTTATTGAGCATGTGAACATGATTTTGTTCTCTTCTGTTGTCTTCTGATTTCTAAATTTTCAATATTCCCTTTTTAGTGAAAGAATACTTTGAAAAATGGACTTCAACAGCTGGAGATTGAGCCTCATACAAACAGAAAATTCTGTTTGGAAAAATCATAACTCAGTTATGTAAATGTTTATTGTTTACATTATTTAGTATTTATTCTGCCAGTATCATCTCAGTTTGGTCAGATGAGAACACACTTCTTACAGCTGAAGTTTGATATACAGTTTAGAGTTAAACTTCAAGACTGGTGCTAACAAGGGAAAGACAAGTACAATGCTCTGAAAATAACTTCACTTTGATGTTGTTCATCTTTGTATACTTAATTTTATTGGGTCAGATCTTTTAGAGGATTCATGTCTGTTTCTCCTGACTTTGTAAGCTCAACTTGGCCTGAAGAATCAGAATAACCTGGTTGGTAGATTGAAATAAGAAAAAAAGTGACTTTAAGGCAAATCAAGTTTAATAAACTTCCTCAGAATGAATGACTCAGTAATCGCACGTCATTTATTTGAATGTCATTACAGTTTCCAGTAAGTAGGTTATTGCTTGGTACTCGATGCAAGTCTGTGCTCGAAGGCCCTGCAGCCCACTGGCACATTGGAAGACTGCTTATCTGCACGTAGAGTTAGATTATTGAGTATTTGTAACATCACACATCATTGATTGTGGCTTTGTGTTTTCCTGTGTGTGTGTGTGTGTGTGTGTGTGTGTTAGAAGGAGCCTAATTTACATTCAGACAGTGTTGGTTAAAATAACAGGCTGTTATGGAGTCACTGAGGCATGGTGGTTGTAAAACCACAGAGTCTCAGATTTAACATGTTCGCAGACACAAACATATTATACACACACACACACATGCACACACAACCGCGCACACAGACAGCATGATTAGGTTTCTCTGTTCTGACTCTAAGTGGTGGAAAAGCTCACTTGAAACACGTGCCGGAGGGCTTATTTACTGTGAGCAGGAAGTGTGTCTGCTACCACCTGGTTGGTGAGATCATCGTGTTTCATAACTACACAGCAGCTATAATAGGCTTATGTTAGTGTCTACCAAGTAGACGGATACAGACACTCAGACAGATGAATATGCATGCACAAGCAGATGCCTGCACACACATAGTTTCACACACAGAGTCACAGGACAGCCATACAGCTATTCAACAGTACAGTACAGCACTATAGAGGTAATAGCTACTGTACCATCCTCTGATTAGTTTAAAACTCTGGCCCTTTTGTCTTCTTCTGTGGCTTTGTCTTTCCCTCTCTTCGCCTATTTTTAGATTCCTTTCTTTCTCACCCTCCTCCTCTTTCTGTCTGTGCATCTCACTCCTGGAGGAGTGCAAAAGAAAAGAGGAGGAGGACAAGTTAATAACAACTAAGATTAAAGGTCGATAGAATACAAATGATGGAAATAAAGTGGAGCTCAAAATGAGGAGTTCTTACCTTTACTACTAATGTTAATGAGCCGACTTTGTATCACCTTTAACTTGAGACATCAGCGGGTGTCTCACACTGTAGTGTGGTCAGACTAAGTACTAAAGGTGTGTTTTTGTTGTCCAATAAATGCCAAAGCAGAAAATTAGATTTAATTTACATACACAAAATGACTGGCTGAAATTACATCCCAGAGTCCAGATATCAGATTTACAAAACAATAGGCTGGCAACATTAATACCACAGTGACATTTGTAAATGTTTTTGTAAATGTCACAGTTGCTGTGCACCGTTCAACAATAGAAAATCACCTAACTGTCCAAAAATAATGTGGTGAGTATGTGACGCTATCATGATAGGAAGCCATCTTTTTGAGTCTCCTTATAACCTCTTCTGTTCAACTTCTTGTTTCCTGTCTGTCCTCCAGAGTTTCATCAAACCTGAACAGTGCTGTTTTTGTCGGCATGTCATGTAAAGCTGTAGCAGTCTTCAGTGTCCCTTGTGAACGTACATGTGTTTGGGATTAGATCAGATTGTTTGAATCTTTGTATCAGCTGCATGTACATATTTATTTATGGTGCATAATTATTCATGTGGCTTTTTGTAATTAGGGCAAGTCTACTGTGATGAGCGCTAAGACAGGTTTCCCCACTGGGACATTTAAGTACATAGGAATCACAATCTGCATGATGTTAGGCCTGTTAACTTTTCATGCCATCTCTGTCAACAGACTGTGAAACGAAGACGACTGACACTAAGCATAAAGAGAAATGGTGTTGAATGTAGCCAGTTAGCTACAAATACCCAGAGCGCTGTGTCTGTGACAGACACGTGAACAAAGCTAGCACACAACAAGGACGTTTTGATCCCTCTGAGTCTCATCCATTGTTGATCTCTGGCTCTGGGTGTTGCAGGGTAAACAGCTTAGGGGATGAACCGGCATCATGGCGGGCTAGAAATGTGTGAGAAGAGAGCAATAGCATTAACACACAACACTACAGTGAGCTACACCATCTCCAGGCTCAGCCTCAGTTCTAGCCACACACTCCCAGCCCTCTTCAAGCCTGAAACACAGGCTAAAATGTCTGGATCCAGTTGTAGGCAACACCTGGGCTGACATCAGAAGTTGTCTCAGATGCATCCTCAGTGACCTCTTGCAACCAGATTCTAATTCCCACTGCGCTTAAGGTGCATTTAGACTTTTACATAGTTGTGCACCATGTGGTTAGATAGATGCTTTTTGATGCCAGGTGTGAACAAGGTGCAAGGTGTGGTTTTAACCTGCTCCATTTGATCCTAAGCCCACTCAGCCCAACCCCCAACTGCCAACAAGCCTTTTAACCTCCCTCTCCATCTCTTCAAGTTCAGGAGTGTAATTTTCCTAAAGCTCCATGCAAGGTCAGTGTCTCCTTCATGTCCACAGCTGTGTTAACCCATAATCCCCAAACCGCTCACCTCTAGAAACAGCGCTCCGCCCTTCTTGTTCCAGCTCAATTACCAGTCCTCCGCTTGCTTGACTTCTGAATGTCCTCCCACTTCCCAACTTGCCTCAGACTCTTGTACTGTTTTGCATCCCTCTCTTAAAGCCTCAATCACCAGTTCCCCCTCTCCAAGTATTTGGCCCTAAACCTAACTCTGCTTTCAGTTCCAACTCTTATCCAGCCTTTGCTCTTCACAGAATTCGCAGGGGCCGAGGACTTTGACACCTGAGATCAGGGTTTACATCCTGAATCCAGCGTGTGTTTGGGTTTAGGAATAAAAAAGTGCTTTGGTTACCGTCAGGGACAGATCGTGGTTTCAGTTAAATGTTAATAAAGTAAACACCTTCTGTCTTGTGCTTCACATCACTGTTGGCTTTTTTAGTATTAAATCAAGACCATGATCTTTCCCCAACCTTAACCAAGTGCTGTGAGAGTGCGTTGCGTTGCAGTGAGAGTTGTGCTTCTTGCCGGACTATCCTGCTTTGGTACCCCTTCGGTAAAAATGCAGTAGTCCCATTTAAATGAATGAGGAGGCTGTGTTTTTCATGCAGTGCTGTTGTCTAGCCCTCGACCTCCAACCCCAGCCCCTCCGTAAGACATACATATGGCCTTACCCAAGCACCAACTACTTTGCCCCTCTTGCACTATGAAATTTTTTTTTCTTTTTTACTTGTGGTACAATTTCCATTTCACATTATGTGGCAGTGCAATGCATTCCTGTAATGGTACAGGGCGCAGTGTGGTACACTGACTGCTCCACATCTGATATACAGTAGAAGAGTTGAACTAAACAGTATGTAAATCTGGGATTTTGCAGCATGACCCACAAACCTCTTGAAACTCCCAACCCTTGTGAACAAACTTTTAAACTTTTACTGTAACTGTAGCTCTAAAATGAATAATAGTTCATCAACTGCAAGGCCAATTCTCACCTCAGCACCACACCTCAGTGTTATTGCTCCGAAATGTTCTTTCCAGCTTTGCCTGCAAATGTTTTGCAGCTTTGAAATCTGGAACAGAAACCAATGAATACCCAAAACATGGAGCGCTCTGACAACCAGGTGCTCGTCTGGGTGTGGTCTGAAGATGTCATGAGCTTGAAAAAGAAGTAAAGCACAACTTAATCATCTACTGGGACCGCTGCCTGCTATATTTCTGTGGCCTGCCTTTCAGCATCCAGTACTGGAAAGCAGCACTCTCCCTCGTGTCCAGTAACACCCCTGTAGAAACATACTACCAGGCTGAGTTCCAGTCCTCACGTTAAACACATCCTCCAGCCCTGGCCCTATTCCCCAGTTCCAGCCCCAGCGCCTGTCCCCCGGCTCCAGCCCCAGTTCTTGCCCTCTCCCCCAGTGCACTCTTGACCAGTGCACCCATAGCAGATGGAGAGCAAAGAAAACTGTGTCACCACCAGCCATGACTCGCTTAATCACCCCTCCCCTTTTCTCTGTCTCTCTGTTACTCTCTCCCTTTCTATCCTCCCACTCCCTTCTTCCCTCACTCCCAGGATTTGGAGCATCAAACATTGATTTGTCTTTATTTTTAGAGCAGCTGCGAGTGTGCGTACAGTATTTTGTTTGTGTGTATTTGCGTACCAGACGCTCATCCATGCCGGGTCGTGGGCAGTTTGATTGTGTTTGGGTGCATCACTGTGCGTGTCTTCGCGGATGTGTCAGGGCTCCTTTTTCCAAGTTAATCCCTTAAGAAGAGGTGTGGTTCTCTTTCTCGCTCTGCACTCCCTCTCCTCTCCGTCCCTCACTCTGAGCGCAATATCATCACATGCTCTCTCGCTCCTCTCCTCCTCTCATCTTTTTCTTGTGCTGTTGTTATTGCTGTGGCCGCTAGTCTGAGGGAGTTCTTTCTCTCAGCTTGTCATCTCTGCATCTCCTCTCATCTGCTGCCGTTCCTGTGTGAGATGAGTTCTTGTGGCGAGATGGGGGAGGCCATCGAACTCAGGTGAGTCAAATACAGAGTAGGGGGTGTGAACTGCGTGTTAATGTGTGTGTGTTTTTTAGGAACTGGCAGGGACATCCAATATACGGATGCATATTCACTTTATGTGTATCTATGCATATATTTATCAGTTTTTCTGCATTTCTTGTTTGGGATTGTGCACCTGGGTGTATTTTGGTTTCAAACTGGGTCGACTGTTACCGTAGCAATCAGTACCTTGGGCTATTTTTCTCAGCCTCACCTCTTTTTCTGTCCATCAAGTTGACCCTGTTTCAACAAGGCAGAAATCTGCAAGCTCCACAGAGGTCGACAGGAGATCTGGAGTTTTTGTGACAGTTATAGCTGCGGTTTGTTGTTGTTGCTGTTGTTGTTGGGTTATTGGCTACGGTGGTATTTGCAGTCACTGCCAAACTGATAATAGGTCTAGTCCAGCCTGTATCCACAGGGCTCATAGCAGCTAATAGCCTTAGCAGATGCATTAGCCCCCAGGCCCATATGGAAGAGATTAAACCTGCTAAATTAATACAAACGCCCCAAATTGTTTTCTTTCATAGCATTAGTGCCTACACATGTTTTTGTGTGCACATATACATGTGAGTATGTTCATATGTGTGTGTGTGCACACCTGCCATACACCCTTTTTACATTATATTTGTGTTTCCAAGCTGTGTCAGGCTGAAGGAAGGGACAGGTTTGCTAAAATTCTCTCCCAAATTCAACATTTCTTCTTCCTCTCTTTTCTCACTCTGCCCTCGTGATTATATAATTGAGAAGGACAGCTCTCATGTGTGTTGCAAAAAAGAAAGAGAACGAGGCAAAGAGTGAGAACACTGTGGACGACAGAGACCTATGTAATGAGTGAAACGAGGACGAGTGAAGAACAGCAGGACGGAGACTCAACAGGAGGGAGAAGATGAGAGGAGGAGTGTGAAAGTGAAAGTTGCCTTTTGAAAAGGGAAGGGTGAAAAATGGCGTGAGGGAAGAGAGTGCATGGGAGGAAAAAGTCAAGGAAAAGTAGATTTATTATGGAGAAAATATGAATTTCCACCCTTTTTCAGCAGAGGAAGCAGGAGATTAAATCTAGACTGAATATCGTGTTATTTGGTTTCTATCATCACCTGACCTTGTAGAACAGCAAAAGTATATCACAGGTTTGTGCTAACATTAAAGATAATCATAACACTTTAAAAAATGGGAAAAGAAAGAGTCTGAAAGAGGTTGGAGACATGAGAGAACAGGTATAATGGGGCTGAAAAGAAGAGGAGATGAGGAAAGAATAGACTTACAAAATGTGAACAGTGCATCAGTTTTCAACACACACAGAACTTCTTAAAAAAACCTAAAGACCAAAGTTAAATTCAGCTTTGTTTGACTGTGAGAGTTCAGTGCCTATGAATGCAGGCTGCAGAGCCGCACTAGGTCACTTGGCATTCTTCTCCGACCCAAGAGTCTGACGTACAATCTGCACAATTCAAGCTCGAGGGTGGGGTTGACAAGACATTGAGAAAGCAGCAACAATAGGTTCTTCAGCTTGGGAACATTTGAGTGATCATGTTTAAAGTCACGTTAAGTTTTTTTTTCTTTTTGAGTTCACAAAGTAAACTGGGCAGTGTCAGAGTCTTGAATGTCACTTAGTGTAGTGGAGTCCAGATTGTTCTACATGTGTTTTGATTATGTTTTAAAGTTAGTGGCAGATACAGAGCTTTGGAGTGAATTGCCTCCTACCTGGAACAAACTCAGGTCATTCTATAATGTCCCTGGTTTGTGAGTCTCATCTCTGACCGTAGAGATGAAAGTGTGCCATGCACTTTGCTGTCATATCAGAGACGTAGTACAGATGATAAGCTGGCCTGTGGCACTGGTCCAGACTGATAGGAGGGAATACAAAGTGGGAACACAGCACAACAATGTAATACTGGAGCATATCGACTGGACTGCCCCACTTCACGCCTGGATGCACTGTGTTTAGATTACTTTCACACACACATTTTCCCATCACAGTTGCAGACACATGCTGACATGCCGGCGTGGACATGCTTTGACATGGATGCAGGCACATGCCATACACATATGAATACATATACAGGCACACACACACACACACATAAAGCTAGCATGGTCAGTACCCTCTCTGCTGCCTGCAGTTCCAAGGGCAGAGGGGGATTTGGATATTGTTGTTATGTTAATCTGCCTCTCTTTTGAGTCTTGGAACCCATTCAGACACACACACACAAGCACACACACACATGCACACACAGGTATGAGCACAGTCAAGCATGCACAGACCTTTGTGCACAAATGCAGTGCATGCAGTGGTGTGTACACTGAAGGACAAGAATACTTTTTCTTACAAAAAACGAGAGAGGAAGCAAGTTGCCCTGCAGAAACACGAACTACAACCACACTCATGCACACACACACACACACACACACACACACACATACACAGACAATCTTCTCCAGGCTTAACTTGGGTGGGTGGGAATTGAAACAGTGGCAGGAGGGGCAGTGACACAGCGCCGTGATAAGCCTGGAGGAAGAGGATAATAGGTGTGGGAGGTGTGTGTGCATGTGTGTATCTCCTGGTGTTGACAGTGCATGTATACATGCATGTGTGAACCTGTGAGTGCACCAGCACACATGCATCTCCTATAGGCTTCACTCTCTCTCTCTCTCTCTCTCTCTCTCTCTCTCTCTCTCTCTCTCTCTCTCTGCAAAGCTAACACAATATCACTTGAAGTTTCCCAGCTAAATCCTATTTGCAGAAAAGACTGGGAAGCAGATAATTTTAATTGCAGGATGTTTTCTCAGACTCCCGGCTTCGCCAGACTGCCCTCCTCAGTCCCCTCATTCGATTTGTGGCTTGAATAAGTGAGGTAGGAAGACAGTGAGAACACGATGTGTGTACGGTATGAATTGCATGTATGTGTGGAAAATTGGGAGAGCGCGCTCAAGTGCAATGGTGTCTTTGAGCATGATATTGTGTGTCTGTTTAAAAGTGTGAGTTAGATGTGAGTGCCACTAAATCTCTGTTAGCTATAGTCAAACCATGACTGGAGTCGGCTCTGGAAACCTGCACTGCTTCCTGGATCCATCCATCTTCATAGAGTTGACATCTCATTTCATTCCAAGTACTTTCCTTAGAGTTTACATGTCTTGTCTAAAGGTTATGTTAGAGTGAGTCCAACAGTTTGAGTCTGTGGTGTCAAGATTAACTTTGATGTGTGTGTCCCTATTTCTCTTTTTCTTATTTGTTATTTCATTTACATTTTAACATAATTTGATGCAGAATGAACTTAAAGGATAATTTCCTTTTCTTAAAACTTAGGCCGCATTCAGACTGACTTGAGGCCTGTGTGAAAAAACACATCTCTGTGCAGCTGGGATGTCAACTCAGGGGGCTCCGCAAAAAAATGCCAGGTCGTCCGGCAAAAAAAGTTGAACTATTGCCGCAATGCAATGCAGGGAAAATGCTGCAGTGGCCAATCAAATGCATGCAAGTGCACATTCCTGGTGGATTCATTTCTACTGTTTACCTCACAGACGAAAGATAACTGGGGTAACTTTGCAGAGTTGTGAAATCCTGCATTAAAATTCTCCCTCATTCATCTGTGACCACAAGTCACTTGTTGCAGACGAGTTTTGATGTAAGCAAAGTGGTAGTGACAGAACAGATCCTGGATCAGCAGGTTGAGTCACCTCTCCATCCAGTCATGTGATCATCATCATCATGATGACAACGTCATCTCTCTCGCGGCCCATTCACCTGGCACTGTGATAATGCACTAAATTCCCACACTGCATTGCAGCCTGAGTCACAGAGGGCCCATTCAATCTCATTATGCAAGACAGCACACACACACACACACATACACACACACATACATACACATACACACACACACACACACACACACACACACACACTGACTATAATTATATTAGGACAGGTTTCTGTAATGCTTCACCCTGCCCAGAAACCCCCCTGAGAGATCATATTACATTAGAGGGTCAGAAGAAGGACAGGACGTGTCTGTGTGTGTCTGCCAGTGAATATCAAGCTAACTGACATCTGTACATAACCATGTTGACATTGTGACACACACACACTTTCTTGTCTTCCTTTAAATTGATCTGACTCGTAATCATTATTGTAGACACTGATGAGAAGCCATAGGTCATAGACTGCAGTGACAAATACAACACAATCAATATGACCAACATGGTGGGTGGGACAGAGCGTAGCGCAGCAAAAGAAACTATTAATCATGACTGTTATTTGCCACCTGAAAACATTACCAACAGACATTGTGTCAATACAGTTGGACATGAATTCATTAAGTAAAATTTTGTTTGTTGATGAAGAAATAATTGAAAAAAAAAAGAAATGTAAATAGAATATCATGTTTATTCTTATTTGCTTGAGTCACTGATGCGTTTTTTTCCAACTTCTTAGTGACGTTGCCTCAGTTTGCAGCCTTCTTGCTGAGTCAAATGTACCGAGAAATGACTTTGCTGTGCAGTTTCCTCACATGAAGATCAAAATAAATTAAGTTTCTTAGCGCTG
Organism: Oplegnathus fasciatus; assembly: GCA_003416845.1. Taxonomy (NCBI): domain Eukaryota; kingdom Metazoa; phylum Chordata; class Actinopteri; order Centrarchiformes; family Oplegnathidae; genus Oplegnathus; species Oplegnathus fasciatus. Next base: position 37,570 of record NTHP01000072.1, on the reverse strand, counting down.
GTGTGCTGCTGGATATCGAATTATTTGCTGACGATAAAGTTAGACAGTGTGTGTATCTCTTCTATTCTAGACATCCTTTGCTTTCTCTTTGTTAAATTTAGAAAAGACTAACCCCACACAGAGTACAGGAGACACACTGGGAAATCTAATAACAAGCAAAAAGAACTGACTTCATAAATAATGTATTTTACAGTATGGAAAATCATTCAAGGACATAGCACGGTTTTATGTTATATGTTGTTATGAAGAGTATTGACCAGCACTAAAGTATAAGCACTGCATAAAAACTACTATGGATTGTGGATTGCTCCTGAATTTCAATGACAGAGAGATATACGAACCCACCGACCCCTTTTTATAGAGTGGACTTGGTTTATGGAGCAGGCTGAAGCGTGTGTGTGTGAGTGTGTGTGAGTGTGTGTGAGTGTGTGTGAGTGTGTGTGAGTGTGTGTGTGTGTGTGTGTGAAAGAGAGGGAGAGGAACAATAGTCACAGTGGGTGCCAGGCTGATGGTTAAACACATGGCTCTGCTTCAGCCGTCACTGTACATCAGTCTGTGCGCGCTCACACACACTCCTAATTGCGACAGAAGGGACCATTACTGATGTGATACAGCTGTGTTTGCCTCCTCACTTACAGAACAGTCTGCTTCAGAAGCCACCTACACACGGTGCCGTATACGGCTCTCGACTGATCTGTAGGTGCTGTTGCTAGAGAGGCTTCGCTTCTTTATATTTGCTCACTGTAGCTGCTACACCCAGGGGTGTTTCTGTTGCATGTGGGCTCAGATGAGGCAGCACTTGCACAGACTGTACATCGCTGTTTTTATGTCTTTATTTCAGCAGTAGTGTTTCCTCCATTTCTGATTGAATGATTTGTTGTGTTGATTGCACTGTTTTCCAGCCGTGATATTGACGTGGAAAATTTCAGCTCACCGCCCGCCTGTTCTGTAACCAGTCTGACTTGGTTGTCTGGGTGTCTGATGATCAGCAGCAGAGTTACAGGCCGCATTTTAATCAGCTGTTGTTTTTTAGCAGGACACAACTCTTTGTACTTCTTAGGATTGAAATAAATTGCAGGACTTTGCATAATCCCCAAATTTGATTTTGGGGATTATATTTATGTGCTGTCTTACTAAAAGTCAGATAAGAACGTTGATATCAATTTCATCTTTGTGTGTTCAGTGGAGAGATTGGTTCAGGACGCTTTTAGCCTAACTAACAACTTCCAGCACAGGGAAACAGCTAGCTTACAATGACTCCAAAACTTTCTTCTCAACATGTTGTATCTTCTTAACTTCACAAGTCTGAAGTAAGTCAAGTCTTTTTGAGTCTTAAGTCTGACTCAAGTCTAAGTCTCAAGTCTACAGCTCTGCTGAATGCTGATAAAATTGATATTCAGGGTCTAATTCCACACTGAATTGTACACATGTGTTATATGAAAATCCATGTATGCAGCAGTGGTTGTGCTGTGGTCTAGTCTGTCTGTCAAATACAAACCTTAGAGACTTTCCGGGAAGGAACACCGACCTTACAGGAGCACGTATCTCGCTCTCTGTCTCTGCCTGCCACTCTCTCTCACACACACACACACATTCATACACACTCCTCAGCCTCATAAACCTCTGCAATGAATAAGGCCATCCTGTCCTGGGTCAGGCTTCAGTCTAAACACAAGTGCCCTGGTTTATCTCTGCTACGTCACATGCCTTTATTTTTTAATCACACACACGCACACACAAACACAGACCACCTGTCACTTGCCGTGTGTGTGTGTGTGTGTGTGTGAGAGAGAGAGAGAGAGAGAGCGAGACAGAGAGTTTTGGATGATAGTAAGAGTCAGTGTCCCCATTCGGGTCACTCAGTGTCAGTTGAAGTCTGCAGGGCCCAGAAACTGGGTCAGTTTTCTCTCTCTCTCTCTGTGTGTGTGTGTGTGTGTGTGTCAGCATAATGTGCCTGTGTCTAATGTGTTTTGATTGAATTCTATTAACTGCGTCTATTGGCACATTGGCCCGAGATGAGTCACCATTGAAGTGACATTTAAAGCTGGTCATAAATGAATGATGGAGGATCACCTTTGTGTGTGTGTGTGTGTGTGTGTGTGTGTGTGTGTGTGTGTGTGTGTTTAATTGAGTGCATGCATGCTTTTTTTTGTCTGTAATGTGGCTAAAAGAGATGTGAGATAATCTACCACAAAGTTGATGAAGCTGAAAATGTGAAGAAAAAGTTAACTTTGAACAAATGATAGAAATAGATTAATTCTGGAAGTCCAACAAAACCATCAACAAATGCTCTTCCTGCTTTGATTTCATGAATTTATTCATTGTTGGGGTATTTTTATGCCTTTATTGGGCTGCCACAGTGGAGAGATGACAGGAAATGAGAGGAGAAAGAGATGAATAACATGCAACAAAGATCAGTGCCACAACCCTTAGGCCACCGGTTCACCCCAAAGGTTCTTCTAATGGCTTATAACTGATCTATAAAGCTTTAGTTAATGATTAATTAACTACTGATAAAACATTTGTTACAACTTATAATTCCTTAATCAATGGTGCTTTGTTGGAAAGTGGTAACATAGTGTGTCACGTGAGATTTTTTCTCAGGTTTCTGTTGAGCAGTTTTTCTTTTGATGGTGGACTATGGGCTGTGTTAACAAGAGGGTCTTACAAGTTCAGGCTTATATTTGTGGTGGGACGTACAAAACCCCCCAAAATGCTAAATTCTGTTACCTGTTTGACGTTGACTGCAAAATAATGAATATTACAGCAAGAAGTCTTATGTGATCATCGTGTGGAGAAAGTAGTTTTCATGGCCACAAACTTGGTGACGTGTCAGCAGCAGTGTGAGTCGCCAAGACAGGAACAACAACAAATGTCTTTTAATATGTTAAAGAAATGTCACCATATTTCTGTGGCTTCTGTCTGGAACAAAAACTCTTAAACAGAGAAATAATTGGGCTCGCTGCTGAATGTCTTTATGCTTGTCAGATGGTTGTATAAAATGGTTTCAATAAACAAGCCATAAAGCATATGGCACAGTATGTAGCACAGTATGTAACTGTAGTAATGCTGACCTTTGATGCTTTTTCTTCCACTACGACTTTAAATTGACTCTGAGTCACACTGGATGCTTTGGCAAAACACACCAGCCTCTCCTCCGCTGCACAGCCAATAAGTCGCAACTTGAATTCAGCTGCACAGAGAGAAGGAAACAGAGAGAGGTACATTGTGTCCATACAAAGTGGTCAGCTCAGTGATGACTAAGCCAAGACAATCCCCTGGCGCCACACACACACGCACACACTCTTGGACACTTGCTCCACCTCTCGCTGTCCCCCCCCTTGTCTCTCCGGAGCTTCACAGACATATGGCTTACCGTAATGCGAGGTGGCAATGACTCATTGTGTGTGTGTGTGTTTGTGTTATGCGTAAGTCTCCCGCCTTGTGCGAGGTGTGTTCTGCGAGCATCTGGTTGAGAAGAAGTGTGAGGGAGGGGTGTGTCCCGTTTTGCCAAAATCTCTGAGCTGCTGTTGAACACAGAACATCTGGATCAGGGAGGAACACTGTGTGTGTGTGTGTGTGTGTGTGTGTGTGTGTGTTTATGTGTGTGTACATGAGTGTGTGTGAAAGAGAGGGAGAGTGCCAAAGTTATCAATCAGACTCACATCTGGCAAGCACGAAACACAGCTGGTCACACATGAGTTCATGCAGTCTTAACATAGATTATCTGGAGGGAGTATAGAGGTGAGACACACACGTATGAATACAGAATGACATTATTTTATTTTTTATTATTTACACACTTTAAATACAAGCTAATAAACTGATTACTGATATTAATAGCACACACACACATTGTTAATGACAATTGTTCCAATCTACTAACAGTTAAAATACCAAATTAACAAGCTGGAGCAAAATGTTCACATTTTTTCCCCCTCATTTTATTAGTCTGTACGCGTAGGCGAACGTTTCTCACTAAATTCATCCCTGTTAAAGCCATTTCCTCACATTCACATCGCCAGAGCTGCAGACATTTAGCGCCAGGCCCTTTCTTTTTGCTACCATTGTTGCATCTTTTGGACAAGAACAGAGCAAAGAGGAGACCTGGAGTGTAAACACCAGTGAAGAAGAAGAATAGGGAAGACCGGGGAAGAAAGCAGCGATGAAGGGAGGTCAACTCGGGTGAACAGACTTGAAAGTCTACGACATAACATCACATAATCGTAAGTCGCCTCTCCTGTCGTCCCCTCCGCAACAATACATTCCAGATGGCTGCTAAGTCCAACATTGGATGGGGAACAACTATGTGTTTTTTGGCACCAGGCCTCCTGTTTGTGTAGTCTACACCGAAGTGCTGAGGAGTTTTGCGTGGGTTTATGACGAGAGCGGGACCATTGATTTATAGATTTATTTTGATGTTTCCCGTCCTCGTCTGCCTGCCAGCCCACCCCCTCTGTCTGTCTCTTGTCTTTTTTTCCCTCATGCAGATGGTTCTTGTTGTACAGGGTGAGGTCACAGCTATGCAAAGCCTTTACATGTTGCATGCTGGGTAATGTCTCCACCCTAATGTGTCTCTCCATCAAAGAGTGTTTACTACCAGATTTCTGTTCAGTTCACACTGTGCTGCTCAGCAAGGGGACTATCAACTTGTTTTTTCTTTTCCCACGGCAGTTCTTATTCTTGTGTCCTCCCGCCATGCTACACACATGGACTTTATGTCGTTATAATGTGTTCGACACATGTCATCTCAGATACTTGCCAGATGTTTGATAATCAATACATTACTCTGCTTAACCTCTTAACGCTAGATTTTCCTGTTAAGGTTTACATTAGCTTTAAAGTTAGAGAAAAACTTTTTCTGTCCTCCTCAGCTGGCTTGTTAAACTTTGTGTCAAAATTTAACCTCCTTATATTTCCATTTCATTAAAACAGCATGACTGATGGCTGATTGGGTGTGTCACAATACTCATTTTCTCACCTCATTTCTTTTTTTTTTTTCTTCCTCATTTCACTCCTCCAACACTTCGTTGAAGCTATACAATTACCTACACTACATTTCTGGCTCCACCATTACATCAGATGGACTCACTCCAGATGCACTGAGCGTCATGTTATACGCAAGCTCCAAAATCCACACTAACATGTTTTAGAATCTTTGGAAACCTTTTAAAAATACGGGTTGCCAATGTCTGGCAGAGTTAATGACCTAATTAGCATAACTTTAGTTTAAAATATGGTTGTAATTATGGAGGAACATTAGCACCTCCTGTAAGATAAAGTTGAGGTGAATGCTTGTCGCAAAGGCATTAAGAACACGACTCCATGTGAGCTTTTTAACGTTATCCACAGTGGTGAATGTAATCTTCAGGCTTTAAAGTCTGTAGCTTTGAAAGGAAGCGGACATCCTGGGAATCTTTCAGTAAAGGAATGTAATAAGATTTACAAAGTATTTACAATTCTGCATTTAATCTGAAATATTTAAGTTCTCGACCTCGTCACTTTACAAGACAGTACAATGGAAAATGTGTAGAGTGGTCTTTTCGTGATTATACATTTTATCAGTCTTAATATTAATCTCAGTGGCAACCTACAGTGCAGATAAATATGTTTGTTATTTTGTGAAAATATGAAAGTGGATAAAGATATTCTTGGTAATTTGTTAATAAAAGGATCAAAATTGATGTGAATGGTTCATCTGAGTTTGTTGATGGGAAGGTTTTCTTTTTGTTGCTACAGTATGTTGTCAGAAAGAAGTGGATTTTTCTGTTTTTCTGCCCTGATCCTTCTGGTATTTTGTTAAACTTTGCTGTCAAACCCCCCACCCCCCATTCTATTAGAGCTGGGTGACTGACGGATGATCAACAGGATAACTGTGTGTGTCACAGAACTCATTTTCTCACCTCATTTTTTCATTCCTCCACTTCTTCCAGTCATTTTTCACTTGTCCCAGTACCCTCGCTTCACATCGCTTCATTTCGGTGCCTTTCCCCTGTGGCTTAGCATCAGATGCCAGTCCTGTTCGCTCACTCCTCCTCCTCCTCTTCCTCCTCTCCCAAACCATATGAGGGCAGTTACAGTGCATCCTGTATTCCCTAACCAGCACCTCCTCGCCATAACTCCCCCCATCCACCTCCCTTGTGGGGTATTACGCACCAGCTAGCTTTTACCCCTTCACACCTGCTGCAGCAGCGGTGCCAGCCAGGTGCCAGTCAGTTGGCAATTTGCCCAGAAATGACTGGCACAAGCCTCGACATGTGTGCACGTCGAACTGCAGAGGAGCTTGTGCGTGTTTTTGTGTGTGTGCGCGTGTGTGTGTGCCTGCGCTTGGCAGAGGACGCATGCCGTACATGCCAGAAATGAGTAAAGCCACTCAAGCGGGTGCATTTGAATACTCTGCATTACACACACGCCTGAGTGTGTGCGTGAGACGCACGGGAACGTCTAATTGCACACGCTTCCGGCACACCAGCCTTTGGCACCCATTACCAGTAACGTAGCAGTGATTATGAGAAGTGATGTGTCTGTGTGTGGATATATTTGCCTGTAAACACTGACCTGTGTGTGGCAGAGCGGAGATAAGATTTCTTCCCTTCACTATACAGATCACTGCTTACATATGGACATTACCTGTCTTCAGGGTAACATTTGTGTGCTTTCACGCCCTGTTATACCCAGGATGCCGATTCATGGGCCAACCAGAAGGTAAGAAATTAATAGAAGTATACTCTTTACTCAGATTGAGCCGAGAGATATGGAAGAACAGAAGCAGAGAGGGACAAAGACACACATTTCTTGGATCCCTCCACTGGAATTGAAGCTTGCTGGTGTGTGTCATATCAGACCAGAAAATGCCTCAAAAGTAAAGAACATGTAGAGACAAAAAAGAGACTGGTTTGGATGGATAACAGAGGAGCTGCTGATGCAGTTAATTCAGTCTTGATAGAGACACACACACGAGGAGGGATGGTTTTATTGTTCTCCAGATCTTCTGTTGAGGGGGGATGTGACTGTGGAGGAATGAAAACAGTAATTATCATTTTTAAGCAGGTCATGTTTTGATGGCGTCATGTTTCATTATGCTGGGAAATTAGCATCGCTAAACAGGCCAGCGGGCTGAATGGTCTAATTAAGCAGCGCAGAGAGGATCGTGCGTTCAGAGAGGGATTGGGGTGTATGCACGTGTGTGTGTGTGTGTGGTGATCAGTATTCGCTCAGCGTTCTTGATGTTTCTTGGAGAGATGAAAGCACGCCCCATGCTTTGTGTTCATTAGCGTTAACATTCTACCTGTGTGATTTGTACAGTCTGTCTCTGAATGGAGAATCAATAGAGCACCATGGCAGGAAGTGTTTATGACGCTGATGCACTGACTGGCTTGTTAGGGATGATTACTGCACAATGAGCTTGAGCTAATCAATGAAATCCATCCCTCTTCACTCATAATCCTGTATGAAACACAGGACTGCAGTGTCAGTGCGGAGCTCTCAAGTGGCATTTCTTTTCATTTAATTCGCTTTTAATGAGCCTTAGTGTTAAATTGAGAGTAAATGAAAGCTGTTTATATTGTTTGTTTTTGTGTGTGTGTTAAAGGGAGTCAGTTTGGTCGTTTTTTCAGTGTTTTTAAATGTCTTGAGCAAATTGCAGAGCTAACCTGTGGCCTTCTCGGCTGTGCTACACAACTAAACCGACGTCCCTTTCTGTGTCCACAGTACCAGGGAGCACGTGACCCCGGAGATGAACAAGCTTCGTCAGAGCCTGAGGAGGAAGAAGCCCACCTACGTGCCAGAGGCCAGCAGACCGCACCAGTGGCAGGCTGACGAGGAGGCTGTGCGGAAGGGCAAATGCAACTTCCCTGTTAGGGTGAGTATCCAACGCCGGTACAGCACTGGTCCATTCTTGACCAGCATAACGTAAAAGTAACATTTCTGAGTTGTTTCTACCTCAGAGAGAATGTTTTCCTATAAACTCACAACATATGTCTGACATAATCACGATAAACACTATAATTCTGTGTCATTTGTTAGTAAAAAAAGGGCAATAAAATAACATTCTGTTAATGAAAAGGTATATTTAGGTATACAGTAACACGAACCTCAACTAAATAAATCAGACGGCCACACTAAAGGGCAAATGAAAGTTTTCTGGGTTGAGGCCTCGACCACAGAACATTAATCACAACTCATGTCAGTGCCTCCTCTTTAAGGACGCTCAACAATAACAGGTGCACTGGATCTTCATTTATTCAGCACTTTATCCTTGAACATCACAGGAGCGGAGCAAACCCAGAATCTGCTTCTGGGCAAGGCCGTCTTAGATGCTCTATTTACACCTCGTACATGTAGGTCTGTTATAAAACAGCAATGTAGCATCAAACTGTTGTAATTTATGTACGGTTTAACATTCAAAAAAATGTTTTTAAATGTATATCTGAGATTTGAGTAGAAGGTGTGATGTATGTAAAGATGTATGTAAAGTGTTTAGTAAAGTGTAAGTTTATTGTCGCTTTTCTTAAAGAAGTAGTTTGGCATTTTGGAAAATTCACTTGTTTGCTCTCTAGCAGAAAGTTGGATGAGAAGAGGCGGCGAGAGGAGGCGATTAGCTTAGCTTAGCATAAAGACTGGAAACAGGGGAACAGCTAGCCTGACTCTGTCCAAAGTTAAAACATTTTCATTAATTAACACATACTATCTTGTTTGTTTAATCCGTACAAAAATAAAAATAAGAAGCTGTGATTTTACAGCTGTGGGCAGAGCCAGGCTAGCTGCTTCCCCCTGTTTCCAGTCTTTACGCTAAGCTAAGCTAATCGCCTCCTGGCTCCTGGTGGTAACAATCTTCTCATCTAACTCTCATCAAGAGAACGAAGAAGCGTAAATGTTGAACCGGTCCTTAAAAAACACAAGAAAACTGATTTGATTTAGGAGATTTTAACAGGCTAGGTGTGAGACAAAAATATTAATGTCCATCTCGAACATGAACACGAACATACTGTAGGCAAATATATCCATAATTGACTTGTGAATGGTAAATGTAGTGTATCAAACAAACATGGCAGAGTTTGGTGTCTTTCTGCTATTTATATACTCATGTTACATAAATGAAAATATGTTTATATTAGTAGGATTGAAGAATATTTGATCCTTATAGATACCATGTGGTAAATAAAGCACAGGCTCTTAGCTCTCAGCTGAATGCTTCATATGCAATAAGTACAAATAAGAGGCATTATTAATGGCCCAATTTACTGTGAGTGTGTACCATATGCCTATTGCTGAGAGCCGAAGTGATTTGTTGAAGAGCTGGACAGACAATGACATTAAGAGATGGAGGACAGAGAGGGAGGAATGACATGAAGTGGAGTTATAGATTAAGGAGAGCACAGGAAATGACAGGGTGAGGGATGAGGGCACACGGAGGGGACGGAGAGACATTGTGAGATATGAAATGAGAGAGCGAGAGAGATATAGAAGTGGATAAGAGAGGCTGCAGACTGAATGGAGAAACCAGAAGCAAAAGAAAAATACGAGGCTAATGGAAAATGGTGCTGATGGTAATGCTCCAAAGAGTTTGGGATGAGATGGGCAGTGAAGTGGAGCTTGGAGCTTTACAGCGAGGGATGGTAGCACTAAAAAAACCTTTCAGCCTCTTTATTGTAGCGTTTCTTTCCTCCGTGGTCCCCAGTTCATCGTTTCTTCCTCACATCTCTGCCTTCTCTCCGTTTTCTCTCCAAATGTATTCACGAGTCATGCACTATTAATGCCTCTTGGAGAGCTGCTGGAGTGAACCAGAGAAAAGAAAACAACGTTCACCACTAAGAGGAAAGTTGACTTCAAAGAAAAGCAGAGAGTTTGAGAGAAAGATGGCCTGTTGGAAAGTTTACCAAGTGAAGCAAACAGACACAAACATGACATGTGTCCTCAGTAGATCATTGGTTAGTTGATTCATTGATTTTTTTTACCTCTGTTCTGTCTGGGATCACCCACCACCTTCACTTCCTCCGGAAGCGCTCTAGCTAGCTGACATGACACTTGAAGTTGAAGTGAGAAACAGCAGCTAGTAGCAGTGATAACACAAACCGAAACTAAGTTAGCAGGTAGTGAGAAATGACCTGTGTGTGGGTTCAAAACAAACCCTCACACAAGTAACGTTAGTATATATGAAATTCCTGCTGTTTGCCTACTGCACAATTCAGATCACAGAAGTCCTGTTATTTTGGATATTATATCCGTAACATTAGAATGTATGAAACTCCTGCTGTTTACCATCAAATTATACCAGACACTAGATATATGCTAGATGTTTATCTTGGTGCAAAAACTCATATTAGATGACTGCAAAACTTCACGCAAGAAACTGTGTCAGTACAGGACTTAATAAGTATTATTTACAGCCATGTTTCTCTGAAAAACTGAGAAAAGTTTAACAGCGTGTCTTGGCTGTCACCGAGTCGCTCATGTCAAACTGATACAACAAAGCATTGATCATAGAGCCGGATAAACCTTTGCAATATTCATTAAACAGTCAAAAATACTTCTTACCTGACCAGTTTCTGCGCAAACCCCATTCTCCACCTTATTAAAATCCAGGGCTCTGACCAGATCGCAATAGCTTATGATGCGCTCTGAACTGGAAGCCACTCGTTACTTTTGCGACCCGTGCTGTTCATGACATGAAAACAGCTTCTCGTGTTGATCTCCTCATGAGCTCATTAATTCCAGTTTGTTTTCCATCCCCCTGCGTGCGTGTGCATCTAACGATGACATCGCTTGGAAAACTGTCTATTTGTGTTCTACGAGCTTAAAACAAAAAAAAAAACAACTCAGTCATAAATCTGCCACACTTGTCCAAATATTGTTTACAAGAACAGTTTTAGTTCAGGGAACAATCTCCCCTAAACTCAGAGCTCTCCCTGAAACTCTAAAAACGTGTCTTTCCTCGCCACTTGGCTTCTGACTAGAGCAGAGCCAGAGGGAGCTTTAATTGTGTCCCTGTGGGCTCTCCGTACACCGCAGAGCAGAACACTGGAGAGACAACAAAAGGGGATGTGAGGCTATAAATTATTACAGTCCTCCTCCTCCTCTCTCTTTCTCTCCTGTCCTTATTATCAGCAGCAACATGCAGCTGTATCCAGTATGGGTGCTTATTAGGTACTTGCCTGTCACTTATACAAATACTGATAGAGACTAATGAGGCTTTGGTTGCTTTTATGTCACTTTGTCTCTTTTTTTTGTTTTGACATAGATTTGAGTTCAGCTCAAAGAGTTCAGCTTTATTGGCATGAAGGTTAGATGAGGAGTAGTGCTTAAAACATGAAAATACAGTGAAATAAAAGGTTTCATACCACTCGACATCTTGTTTGGCTTTGTTATTATTAATATTTCTGCTTTCATGTCTCTGCAGTACCTGGGGTTAGTCGAGGTGGAGGAGTCGAGAGGGATGCACGTATGCGAGGACGCGGTGAAGAAGCTGAAAGTTGTAAGTATCCCACACACAAACACAGACGCACACAAACACACACCTCCCCTGCTGCAGTGCTGGAGGTTCACTTTGTTGTATAGAGGCGGTTACAAATACTAACCCCAAGGATCTACTAACTTCACCAGAGCTCATTACAGACCCAGTTGCGCAAAGCCCATGCACCCAAGTATCGACCAAAGGAGCATACACACACACACAAACACACAATCGTTCAATACTCTCTGCAGCTACCTCTCCTGTCTTGTTATTTTCTTTTCTTTACCACTTTCATCTCCCTCATCGCCCTCCCTGGTGGGTCTTATACCATATCTGTCTGTCTATCTGCTCTTCAGTCTGATGCCACTACGCCCAAGAGAGCAGAAAATGAGATCTGGGCTAACATAAACACATGTAAAGGGACACTGACACACATACACAGTTTGCCCCCCTGGGAAGCTGGATTCGGACAGGGAGCGTGTGAACAGAGTGACACAGACTGGCCGGTGTCAGACAGCCACACACGCTCGGCAGTGAAGAAAACTGGAGTGTGTGTCACTTTCTTCACAGCCTTCACATCTGTGAGAAGCTCGGGTTTGGCTTTTTTGACGTAACTGGAATTGAACTTGACTTTCATGTAAAAAATCAGGTTGTGCAACAAACCTGCAGAGCAGCACATTCTCTACATCCTGCATACGATCATCCTAAACCTGATTCCCCCAATCAGGAAATTGACTTTATGTAACAAAAGGCACCACTTTGTCAGAACATCTCAGACAGTTAACTGAATCACAGCCAGTTTAATGCATACAGGAGAAATGTCTCATGCATTCACTCTTGTGAATCATCAAACTCTTGTTTCTCTCTTTTGATTCTCCTTGCTGGATCAACTCTTATTTCTTTCCATCTTCCATCTGTATCAGCATCTTTCTGTGGCAGCATTCTCGCTCCTCCGCAGTTTCTCACACTGAAAACTTTCTACCAAAGTTATCTGTTTCTTTTGATTCCCCCCTACTCCACCTCCTAATTTAGCTTTCCTCTCCTTCTCCACTCTTTTCTTTCCATCACTCTCAGTTTCTCACTCCCTCTGTCTTCCTCTCAATGGGATTATGCAAAAATTGAGGCTCCTTGTCGCTTCGCTGTGAGTTTCAAAGCCATTTCCTGCAGTGCTCCGGCTTTCTGTTTCCCTCACTTACAAACACACACACACACACACACACACACACACACACACAAACTCATATGCAGACTCATGTGCGCATGCACACACACGCTTCTACACTCACATGGAGTTGTCGCTTTTTTAGCCCGTGTATTTTTAGCGCGGCCCATGCTGAGTGTGTTATTAGCTCTGCCTGGTGCCCTCCTCTGGAGAAATGATTCTTAGTGCCAGCTGGCACAGTTTTTACCTCTGCCCGCCTCTCCGCTCTTAACCCACCACTGCCTCATCTGCTGTAGGGATGTAACGATCACTTTACGTAACTATGAGTAGAAGTTGAAGTGGCTTTACGTGCTAGTAGCTTGTTGATGATCGCACCTCTGCAAGAATGAAAGAACATTTGGTGAAATGTGCAAATGATTGAAATATGTTTATACGCCCTTTAAGGTATAAATGATTTACTTTACTACTTTTCTGTCTTTCCAGAGCGGGAAAAAGACAGTCAAGGCAGTGTTGTGGGTTTCAGCTGATGGACTCAGGGTGGTGGATGACAAAACTAAGGTAAGCAAATGCATTTGTGTGTGTGTTGCCTCTGTCTCCTTGTTTCATCCTCCCCTCTGTCTTCCCCTCTATCTACCTCATCACTCACTTGGCAGCAAGGACAGTATGTGTCCTACAGTCATATAGAGTACACACCACACAGGTATTTTATCTATGTCTTCATTTTCGGCCCATGACGGCAAGCAGAGAGCAAGAAAACAGAGTTTGCGGGTCAAAAGAAGGCAGAAATGTCTCCTGAGGCCCTCTGATGCTCTTGTCGTCTCTATGACACACATCCATCTTTGTGTCATCTTCTTTCTTTTATGCTTTCATAATCAGTCAAGACACATTTTCCATCCTCAGACCACCAACAAAAGTCTCATTCTGTCCCAGTTTAATGACGCCACCTTAAGGCTAACAACAGAAGGATCCACCATGCATCTACTGTCTTGATGCTCCCAGGCTAGTTTGGGCCTGTGTGTGTGTGTGTGTGTGTGTGTGTGTGCGTGCAGTTTCAGAGCTGACATATGTGACTCATGGTTTCTCGCTGAAGGTGCTTAGTGGGGGAGGGAAGATCAAGTAAACACTCACACACACACACGCACATGCACTTGAGGAGTGTCTGGTGGCTAGGGAGGCCTCCTACAGAGTGAGTGCAGCTTGCTGTGGTTCTATTGAAAGCAGAGGAGAATAAAGAGCAGCAGAGAATAGAGGAGAGAGCGAGCCCAGCAGAGCAGCCTCTTTTCTCTCGCTTTCCCTTTTTTTCTTATGTTTAGAGGCCACACACATGACCTCACCTCTCCCAATCCTTCAGTTCCACTCCTCCTCTCTCCCTCCACTTTAATCCTCCTCCTATTTTTCCTTCAATGATGTATCTCATCTAAACACATTAAAGGATAAGGCTGGCGGTGTTCTATATTTTTCTTACTGTCAACAAATCCCAAAACCAGCATTGAACTGATCCTACTAAGTATTATCTGTGCAGCCAAAGCCTGATATATCTTATTCCTCTGTGCCACGGAGCTCCACTGATGTCCAAAAAACTATTAAAAACACACCAATGAGCCACACTGTTGCACTGGCTGATGTGTTCCTTTATTACCATGAACACACACACTGTAGTTTATTTTGAGTCAATCCCACACACACCGTCCTGCTGCTTGAAAGGCTCACTTGAGCACTGAATCTGTTTTAATCCGCAGGTGAAAGTAGTCCCCAAAAAGTACACTATTTCTTCCTGTTGAATAATCTTCACAAAAAACTGCAGTACCCAGCTGTTTTTAGGAAGTTATTATCCTTTTTTAAAATGAAACTATATATTTGTGATCTGTTTGTTAGAATGAGTGGGCTTGAGAGCCACAGACGGGGTGGGGAAGTCAGAAAGTATGGAGATGTGGACAAATGTATAGCTGGTTTTGGTCTTTTCATAGGATTTGTAGGCAATAAGTCAATATATTAAGGTGAAAAAAAAAACAAGAGTGAACTCAGTTTTGTGTGTTTGCACTAGATTGTTGTGACTTTTTATCCTCTTTTACCATCTTGTCTAAATAACATATCTCTCCAGCCTCACTGCTTTTATAATGGTCAGGTGCATTTTAAACAAAAATGAAAATATTCCAATAAACTTCAAGTGACATTCACATGAACCTCCAGCTACTGGTTTCAAAAGACTTAACTGAATGTACAAAGTAACAAAGACTCAGAAACGGATGAACACTGGGTGGGTTCAAATTGAGTCAGCTAATGATGAACAGCAGAAGCATAATTCATTTATTGTTAAATTTTCCACTTCAAGCGAGTTAAATGTCTGTTATCTTCAAGAAATCCCATCAATGTCTCCTCTTTCCTGCCTCTTCATCACCTTTTATCATCAGATCAGCCTCCATCTATGAATCAGCAAGCACGCCTAATAACGCCCACACAACCATTATTCAAACACTTTCCTACAGCCGGTGAATGTACTATATATCTGTGTGTTAGAGACACAGCTCTGCGTGACCTTCATAATGCATCAATAGAAAGAAACACTAAAGTCTCTCTTTGTGCTCAAAGGAGACTTCTTTACATGGATGAGACACTCTGAGTCACATGCTGCTGCGTGGTATTCTTCCTTTCAGAGATGTCGGGACACGACCTGAGTCACCTTTGCCCACAAACACTTTCTTCTTGCACTTTTCATCAAAAATACCCCTTAGAATCATAACTCACAGAAAAACTCACCAGTACATACAGTTTTATTTGTATCCAGTAACACAGAGAAACTTTACTGTACCAGTGATGAAGAGGCGCTCTGCTCAGCCTTTCACCTCGGCACCAGCATGCCCCCTTCATTCGCTAATTGGCCCACAATGAATGAACTGTTATTCTTCCACCTCTTTCTCCTCCTTTCCCCTCCTCATCCTCCCTCTTCCTCTCTCCTCATCCTCCCCTCACTTTGTTTTTCGGCGACACTGGAGGAGAGGAAGGAAGTGCGTGGATGAGCGTGTGAACCCTCTTTCTCTTTCTTCCCTTTCTTGTCCCTCTCGCCTCTTGTTTTCCTACTCTTTCTGTTTTTGTTGAGTCAAAGAGGTGAGCCGGGGGCCTCTTAATGTACACAGAGAAAGAGAAGGGCCCCTTTTAGTTTCCTCCACAGTGACTATAGACACAGAGACAGGCTGAATAACCCTTTCATAGAAGGAAGGGCAAGTGGTGGAAACATCTCAGAGATGAAAAGAGGGTTCAGTGTCATTAGTCTGTAGTCACTTTCTTTTCTGTCACTGGGGGATGTGTAAATAGGTTGGAGTGAGAGGGGTTTCATGGGGTTAACTGAGGTTGAAAGCAGTGTGTCAAGTATTGGATCAGTCTACAAGCTGGTGTGTTCAGTACTGAAGCTTCCTGTCTGTTATCAGTTAAGCTGCTGTTCGAGAGGCAAAACCATGTCAGATGTGATTTGATGCAATCTACCTGGAACAATTCGATTGACTTGATTGTATTGTGTGAGCTGTCAAATGTGATTTTCTCTGACCTCTCGCTCTCCTTTTCTCTGCTTCTCTCTCAGGACCTCATTGTGGACCAGACCATAGAGAAGGTTTCATTCTGTGCTCCCGATCGTAACTATGACAAGGCCTTCTCCTACATCTGCCGAGACGGTACAACCAGACGGTGGATGTGTCACTGCTTCATGGCTCTCAAAGACTCGGTGAGGGGACAATTAACCTTCAGTCTGGTCCTCAGGGATTTTGTCTATATAGAGTCCAGACGCCACTAGCTTCCGTAACTTATTGCAGTCTCTCATTCAGCATTTCTTTTTAGCTATCAGAAATAAGGGACAAGGGACAAGACAAATTGGCACCCACTAAAGCACTATTAGAAGTTGAAACCAAAGCTAAACTACAAATACATACAATTCCCATGAAATTCCCATGAAAATGTATCAGTGTGGCAACTTAACTTGGTTTCCTCCACAAACAATCTCTTATTATTACAGACATGTCTGAACTAACCGCGGCCCCTCAACTCGTGACGTTTACCTGCAATAGTCTAGGGATT
Source organism: Oplegnathus fasciatus (assembly GCA_003416845.1). Taxonomy (NCBI): domain Eukaryota; kingdom Metazoa; phylum Chordata; class Actinopteri; order Centrarchiformes; family Oplegnathidae; genus Oplegnathus; species Oplegnathus fasciatus. The sequence goes on along the minus strand of NTHP01000072.1, from coordinate 20,891 downwards.
ATGGGTAATGGTGTTCGTTTAAGGCTACTAATAACAGAACTACTGAATAAACATATTAGATAGTTTTTTATTACTGTCATTATCTACACACATGGAGTGAACCACATGACATGCTATTGAGAAAGGCTCTGTTTCAAGGCTAGTTATTTACATTTATGTCAATAAGATTTTGAGGTTTTCTTACTCTTGGAACAGAGCCTGGAAATTGTGGTTTCACTTACATTGTACCAAATGAGAATTTCAGTCTCTCAGCTCTCACCAATTTTCTTGTCATGTAAAGTCTTGAAAATTGTGGGTTTGTTTTAAATCAATGGTGAAATGAGTTGATACAATGATCAATCAGTCGATCAACAAAAAAAGTAATCCGCAATAAAGTTCATCAATTAATCATTTAAGTGATTTATCACGCAAAAATCCCAATGTTTTTCTTGTTTAAGCTTCTAAAATGTGAGTATTTTGTGATTTCCTAAGTTTCATATGATCACGAAGTGATTTTAGCCTGGTCAGATAAAACAAAATATAATCTTGTCTCCTTGGGAAAATGCGATGGGAATTTTCACATTTTTTTGGACATTTTATGCACAAAACAATGGACCAGTTAATAGAAATAAATAGAATAATCAATAATGAAAACAATAATTATGTTCAGCCATATTTCCTATGTTGAACCCACACTAACATACAGTACAAGCTGCCATGCATGTATCATTTCGACACAATCCATTCTGCAGCACCAATGTCTCAAGTACAGTTGGGGTAGGCAATTAAATACAGATGAAATGGATTTATTGTATTCTTGTAGCTGGTGCAGTTAGTGTGATTTCTAACCTCTGGTGTTTCCACCTGACTGACCTTGGGATGAGGAGGTTGTAATTTATACTGCAAGAGAACCTATGCTGTCATGGTGCATTGTGGTTTCAACCCCGTGGTGGTTTCATCAGCTTAGGCCGTGAGTTGGATTATTAATGTGGACAGAAGAGAGCGCAGCACAGACCTGCGGGATTAGGAGAGGGGATTAGACAGAAGCCTGTGGAGCTATCTGTCCATCTCTGTCTGTCTCTATTTCCACCACACTCTCCATATCTCTATCTGCTCATCTTAAACTGAACTGTCTCTGCTACAGCAGTCATGGCTGTCTATAAAGAGAGAAGGAAGGAAGAACGGCAGGGAGGGTGTGAGAGAGGTGGTGGTGGAGTAGGGATTAATTGCAAAAGGCAGGCTGGAGTGAGTAACATTCAGTGCCACAGAGCATGAACTCATGTTGACGTTTGACAACAGAAGAGCTTTGCAGTTCATAATTGCGCCCTAATCCGATCTTCACTGGGACGGCTGTATTTTATGTGAATGTTTGAACTTGATTTGAAGGTTGACGTGAACAACAATCATATGAATATTAAAAACCTCTGTTTTACGTTGGTCTGAAAATTATCAGTCCAGGTCATGTGTAGATACGACCTTTAAACTGTGTGTTATATTTACTGTTTTTGGCTTCACCAGGGGGAGAGACTGAGCCATGCAGTTGGCTGTGCCTTTGCCGCCTGTCTGGAGAGGAAGCAGCGCAGGGAGAAGGAGTGCGGCGTGACGGCTTCCTTTGATGCCAGTCGCACCTCGTTTGTGCGTGAGGGCTCCTTCCGCGCCAACTCCTCCTGCAGCCAGCAGGGCAGCAGCAGCGAGCGAGATGACAAGCTGCAGGACAAGAAGAAAGGTAGCAGGATATTTCAAAGTGTGTACACATACTCAGATGTGTCTTTTAAGAAATGCTCACACAGTTGGAAATGTGAGTTGGTCTTTAAAATGTTAAGAGTCAAGCAAATACTGTGCAAACTCATAGTGTGTCATAGCAAGAAGGCACTTAACCATAGGGCATCAATAAATTGTGTATGGCAGTAATAGGTCTTGAACAGAATTGACCATACACCCACTTCCTCCTCCAGACCAACCTTCTGCAATCCCAGCCCTCCCACCTGGCACTGCCTCCCCACCCGAGGGTGCGGCGTCCCCCATGGAGCGGCCAGAGCCTGGCGGACCTCACGCCATCCCTCGCCGCCACGCGCCCATCGAGCAGCTGGTGCGTCAAGGCTCGTTCCGGGGATTCCCAGCCCTCAGCCAGAAGAACTCTCCCTTCAAGAGGCAGCTGTCACTCCGCCTCAATGACCTGCCATCCACACTGCAACGCAAGACTGACTTCCAGGCCAAGAACCCTGGTGAGTTAAGAAGTTCTTGAAATTAGACTCACAAAGGTTGACCTGCTGACCTTCTGTCCCTGGTAACTTCTGTTTACTAGCGTCAGAAGGTCCAAACCTTTTGCTGCTGTGACATCTTTACAGAAGCACTCATCCTTTAATTAGGTTCAACTGGTTGTCAAAATTGCAGTATGTGAAAGAGCTGGGCTTAGGGACTGTATGAAAATTATTAGCGGGAAGTGGAGGTCAGAAAAGGGGGAGGGATGTATTTTTTTAATTTTTTCTGAAGGGAGGATTTACATTTTTTTTTTCAGAAAGGAGGGGAGGCTCTGTAAATTTACCTTAACTTGATTTATATTTTATTTCAGCCTTTCAGCCAACTCAATAGTGTTATTATATTATTTTGACATATTGGGGGGAGGGTGTTGCAGTTTTCTTCTTAGTCAAAGGGAGGGTCCAAAGAAAATATTAATAATACTGAGGAGGGTGGTGAAAGGAGGAAGTGAAAGTGAAATATATGGTTCAGCCCCCCTCCGCACCCCAATATTTGTTATACAGTCTCTTGGAGGGAATGGGTCATATTCTGCGTCAGTATTAGTTTTGATTAAATTAACCCCAAAATGGCAAGAATTCAGTCTTCCCTTGAATTTCATTCCAACTTAATGTCAAGTAGAAAAGCAACTGAACAACATTTAGACCTTAATGATAAAACACACAATTGAGATACTTACTGCTGGGTTGGCAGCAGGATGCAGGTTTCACAGACAGTTTACCAGACTGAGACCATTAAAGCTTTTGAATAAAAAAATCCCACATCACACTAGAACCATTTCTCTAGTCAGATATCTGATACAAAATAAAAATATTGAATAAAAGCATATTCAGTAGCTGTAATCAGAGGGGGACCTAAATCATATGGGAGGTTGGAGATGCAAAAGGCTAATATTAGGCCATGACAATGAACTTCACTGATCTTGTTTCTAGAGGCGATTGATCTACATTTAAATTACACTTGGTATCAAAATACCTCTCCAGTACCCACAGTGAGATCAGATGGGATCTCTCCCTTACAAATGCAAAAAAAAGAATTTTTTTTAGAGGGATTTTGCAAACTCAAATCCCCAGATTGCTTTTTGGTTTTTCAAAGAAGTCAAGGAACATTACTACTACCTCTACACACAAACAGAAAGTACATGGTTGTTTGCAGATTGGAGCCTCATTACATTTTCCATTTGGCTTCAGTTTGGCATCGCTGACCCCCATCTGAAGAGGTCTGAGCAATCATATTACAGAATAAACCTTCAGCACATCCCAGATGCATTTATTTTCATGTTTTCATGTAGACAAGGTGCAATTCTTCAGTTTAATCCCGACATGTGCCTTCAATTGAATGTAGGCCAAGATAAAAAAGCAGTTATGTGAAGTACTGTTATTATTGCTATTAGTGCCAGCGCTGATGGCTGGACCTGTGAACACTCTTGGCTTTTTACTAAAGACAATTAATAACAACTGACTTGCCCCTCACAGGTTGATGTATACACACACACATACAGGAACGCACACACACATAGACACACCCACTCGGTGTGGTGCCACAGGATCAGAGCGCTCAGTAGCAAGGATGATTATAGTCATTAGGAGAGATGAGAGAGTTGACTGGGGGACTCCTCTGACTGGAATACTAAACCACAACATTCAACTCCCACTCTCACTCCATTTCTTATATTTGCTCCTTTCATTTCAGTCTCTTACTCTCCCGTGATGATTAGTGTATATATACAGTGGTGGTGAATTTGATGCCGTTCGAATCCTATATGTACAGTTCTCATTCTCTATCTACCTCTTTCTATCACACACACATACACACACACACAGATGCACACACAAAGCGGTAGGAGCCACTGCCTCCCTGCTCCCTTGTGACACTCTGAACAATGTGTGTATTGATTTGTGCGGTCAATCAGCTGTCCTGGTTAGCCTTCAGCAAGTCTTCCACCAGCCCTCAAACCTGCCACTTCACTGAGAGAAACACACACACAGACATTACACATATAGACACATATGTGAGCTGCTTAGAGGGCTTCTGAACTCTGTGGGACACTGACAAGAATAAGGGAACGGAAGGATCACAGGGTCGGTGTTTGCAGTACAAAGCACAGAGAAATCTTTAATGGTAGACCTTACACATGCCTCCAGCACCCTCTGCACCCTCTGATATAATTCAAGGCCTGTAGCCACACAATGCACTCAGATGAGAGAGATACACATGTATTAGAAGAGTCACAGAGGTTTGATGTTTGACCCACAACGACCTCAGCTGTGGTAAACATGTATTCATTTACTTCACTTTAATCCCACTCCTCTATACATTCATTCCTCTGCATGTGTGTGTGTGTGTGTTATAAAACTTAACCACAATATCAAAAATGTCATCAAACTCCTCTTTGTCAAGTGTTTGGTACAACTATGCATGCAGAGCATGGATGGGGGCAGCAAAAACAGGAAGGATGAGGGAGTGGAGGAGAGGAGGAGGGAATAGAGGAAGAAACAAAATTCCTCTGTCTCCGAGGCCTTCGTTGTGAAGGGAGGGACCAGGGGACAAGGAACAGGGAATTAGATATTATATCTATTTATATCTGCGGTCTGTGCAGGAGAGGTTTAAAGCTGTAGTCCAAACCAAAGTCAGACAAGAACATTATGCCGTCTAATCCCTCACTGGTCGGATCAGTTACAGTTGGTTTAAAAACATGGATAAGCTAAGCCAAATTCACCTCTGTCTGACTCGTCCCAATGCACAAGACACACAAGGCACTGACATAACAGTACTCTGTATATATGCAGAGTATAGTGCTACATACATGTATGGTGGCTCATACAGGTCGGCTTGGCTTGTAAACATACTTTTTATATTTAGTAAGAAGGTCCTGATTAGCACAATGCAATGTTTGTCTTGAGAATCTTGTGTTTCTGATGCTTTTTAGGTCAATAATGGCCAGCATCAAAGTCTTCATCTGCTCCAGTTTCTATGCTTTTGATGCTAACTGGGTCTGTTACACAAATTAATGAATATTTTTTCCCTCCTCTTTTTGTTTGTTTGTCCCTCTATTCAACCCTCTTCTTCTTCCATTCCACCTCTTCTTTTCATTATCTTCCTTATCTCCATTGTCTTTCTCTTTTTTCCCTCCTTGCCTCCCCTCTATGTCCCTTTCTTGCTAGTACCAGAGATGGATATGGGGTTGCCAGGTGAGGGAGACAGTAGTATTAATGCCCTGTGTTGCCAGATCAACACCTCATTCACCAAGCCATCAGAGGAGCTCTTCTCCAACCCCTCTTTGTCTGCAAATGGCCCTCCAACCTGCACTGTGCCCCCTATCCTGCCTCCACCACCTGCACCAATGCAGGGTAAGAAAGACTGGATCAGATCAATAGTAATATTGAATTTGTTTAAATAGTGCACACTCTGTACTGAACTCAGTGATGAGGAAATTATTACACTTATTCTAAATCTTTAACTTTATCCCTCTAGCCACTTCTTCCTGGGTGCAGCCGGAGCCTCCACTCCACTCTCCTCCTCCGGTTTCTGTGGCGATGCAGATCCAGATGCAGATGCAGATGCACAGTGGACACAGGCGCACACCCTCTGAGGCTGAGAGATGGCTGGAGGAGGTCTCCAAGGCTGTCAAGGCTCAACAGACCCCGCCTCCAGGCCCCACCATCCCCACCATCCCCGGACCACCCTCCATGTCAACTCAGCAGATGTCCAGTCAGGCAGCCACATCAGCTGCCCCAGTGTCCACTGTCCCTATGTCCCTTGGCACCATGTCTAAACCTCTCATCTCGGGCCCCTCTGCTCTCTCAGGTCAGGCCCCAATGCCCCTCCCACCCATGTCTTTATCATCAGTTCCTCTAATACCAGGCCCTCCAGTGTCAGGTCCCCCTATGTCTCTACCTTCCATGTCCATTCCCACGATGTCTGGCCCAAGCATGTCTGGGGCCCCCATGATCCAGCCCTCCCTCCCCGGGCCCCCAGGCTCCCTTCCAAGCTCCATGCAGCCCTTCCCCTTGGCTTTTGATGCCACTCCAGCCCCTGTGGGAATGTTTGCCAGCCAGCCTGTCCAACCGGCATTCGTGCCCATGCAGACCTACATGCCAGGCCTGGCCAGCAGTATGACCTATCCCAACGCCAGCGTGCCTGTGGTTGGCATCACGCCATCGCAAATGGTGGCTAACGTCTTCTGCACAGCTACAGGCTCATCTGGTGCAGGTGTAGGCATGGGCTCGGCTGGAGGAGGACCCAAAGTGGGGGCACTCGGTACAGTTGGGGGGCCTCATTCCTACCCAGGAGCACCTGGCGCAGTCGGGCACACTGGAGGGTTTTCCACACCGCCATTTTCTTCCACTCCGCCATTATCAACAGCCATTAATGGCCTCCCACCGCACAGCAGCGCCATGATGGACCTCCAGAATGGGACCTCCAACAGTGGCGGAAATGGTGGCAGCAGTAGCAGCTGGCCGCCAGAGGGCAGCCAGCTAACAGCTCCGGCAGCCAGCGATTCCCAAGACGATGATCGTTTTGAGGCCAAGTGGGCGGCACTGGAGGCCAAACCTGCACCACAGCAGCCTGGGAATAAGGCGCCAGCTGCAGCAGCCAACCCATTTTCCAACAATCTTCAAAAGACTTTTGAGATTGAGCTTTAAGCCAGAGTTGGCCTCCCAAAGCTGTAGCTCTAGCCCTGGAGTTAAATCCTGAGAAAGCCGGGCACTAATTCCAGCATCTCTGCTTAGAACGGGATGCAGGTCCTTAAAGTTAGCCTAGCATCTGACCTGTGGCAGCCTAGCAACTTGCTGAAAGCTCTCATAGGAGTCAGTGTTATAATGATCTTAATTGCTTTCTTTACACTTCCATGAGAGCTTGGGAGGAAGTTGGCAGATTGCTGGGCTGCCATTGGAGGATCATTTCTCTAGCTCACTAGACTTGATGGATTGAATCCTTCCACTCCACCCGCTGCCCGCCTCTCTTCCCTGCTTTCACTTCTCCACTCTGGCTTATTTTACCTCCTGCAAGTTCCTGGATGTACTGTATGTGCCCCCCCTGAGGACACTGTGGGGGGACACAGCTCGGTGGTTTCTTTCTTTAAAAGGGGACTCCACTCAGATGCATTCCAAACCCAAGAGATGTTTTTTTTCTGGTGGAGAATTTAGTGGATATGGCTACATCAAAAGACGTGCAGAGAAGCAGAGAGGCAATTTGTTGACTGATGATCAGACTGATGCTGATCTTAGCCAAGCACAGCAACAGTTTGGATACCTGAAAGGACTAGCCAATGATGTAAGACCCGACTCTACCAACCCAAAAGGACTTAATGACTAATAGTAGAGATTTATGGCCAAAATTATTTTATTTATTGTATTTCATTTATTTTAACAAGTTATATATACTTAAAAATCAAATTTTTAAAGCAGTGTTTCAGAAGCGTGTTGTTTTTCATCCCCTATATTTATTTTTGTTGAACCATAAAGAGGGAAACTACAGGTAGCAGACAGGTAACAGGTATGATTGGGCTGCAGTAGAGGCAAAGCATTGTGGGAAACTGAGTCATGTAACAGGAACCAAAAAAGCCAGGGCTGACAGTACAGCAGTGTGTAGCGCGACATGTGAGACAGTAAGTGTATATAGCGGCATGTTTCTTCCACCCGTTAGCCCTCAAGTATATACGCTCCACTGCTGATGAGGCCAGTTGAGTCAATATGGCTTCACTTTGGCTCTGTAGCCCATTTCTGTTGCTAAAGCCTACCTTCAAGGACATGAAATATCACTTCAGGATATCCAGCACACAGACCCTCTGGACTATACAGCACAGCAGTCCTTTGGACTTCATCTTCTCCAGACAAACCCAAGGAACTTTAACAACTCAGTGGAAACAAAAAACACACTCTACAACACTGTGCAACTGGTTGAAAAAATGATGCACTACATTCCAACATTCATTAATCCTTTAATGTGTTCAAACACAGGGTATAGTCTCATCACGTACAGTATGATTGTGTATTCACCTCTATGTAATACTGTATCAGTTGCAGTAATACTGGGATTGATGGTTAGAGGTGAAAAGAGAAGAGGAACATGAGCAGACATAGACTGAGGCGTGGCAAATGAAAGAACTAAAGGATATATTTCTGATGCTGAATTATGAAGGACATTTGATTGACAGATTAACTGGAATAAAGACTATAGAAGAATAGAAGAAGAATAGATTTCTAGAGGAAAGAAGGAAGGATAACCTGTATGTGAGAGACTGAAAGAGAGAATGGAATTATACCTTGAAAAAATGAGATGGAGGAAGTCTGAAAAAAGGAAAAGGATAAGATATGAAAAAAGAGATAAGAGGGAGAGTGTCTGAAAATATTGAGAACAAAGACACATTCATCACGTAGCCCACAAACCCGAGCACTGTCAGCCGTTTTTTTTTTTTTTTTACATCTTTTTGTCTCAAGGACAAACCACTTCCATTTCAGCATCATGTTCCTCAACTCCTAAAACCTCACAAACAACACTCTTGATTGTATTTTTAAAAACATGTTGCTTATTATATAATTGCAGTCTCATAAACAAGATTTATTATTAAGTATGTGCAACTCCCTATATAGTTAAAAATTCAATAATGTCAACAAAGCTTTCTGTGTTTTAACTTGCAGTTTCTGTCATAAAAGTCACAAAAGTTTGGGTCTATTCAAGAAGATGCAACATGACAAAGTAGAAATGGTCTTTATAGAAGGGCTTTTCCATGTGACGTGTAGCCAACAGGTGGTTTCTGTCTGTTATATAAAGGGATGCTTCTGTTATGTTCCTTGGAAATTGAATTGTAAGGATATGGACTGCCACTGATTTGGTTTCCTGCTCATTAGCTCTCCACAGTTTAATTAGCTTATTGAGTCTCTTCCTGTGGCAGCGATCCCGTCTGATAGGCTGCCTTCTCAGAGAACTTAAATTTATGTGCCACCGGCCTAATTTATACCATCTCGGGTCCTCCCAGGATTTCGTCCTTTGTTTTTGGACGAATCAATATTTCTTCCCCACAAACAAATCCAAATTGCTCTCTCTCCTCTCTCTATAAGACTGATTCACTCATGAAATCGATGCTTTTATTTCATTGAAAATATATTTTAGCCCTGGAATCTTGTTTGCACGCCCTCCAAATTATAAATGTAGGTTAATTGTGTTCCGCGTTAAAGCAAACTAAATGACCTCATAAACTTGATTGTAAAACCATAGTTTAGTGATGGTAACAAAGCAAACCAGTGGAATTTATTTTTAATCTTTATTTACAGAATTTTTGTATTTAAACCTACATATTTGTATTGTAATTACATTGTACAAAAGATAAATAAAGTAATATAATATTACTCCTGCTCATGTTTTGTAAGTTGTGGCTTTTTAGTTTTTCACAAACAACTACTATAGTTTTTACTTTTGCTCTTGTCTTTTCTATTGTTACTCTTATGACCGTTTTATTCTTTCAATTTATCTCTCTATATATTTATGACCATACTACGCTCACCTTCATTTTCTTTTCGTTTCTGCCTCTCTTGTTATTGATCTGACTCAGCTTACTTTTTGTTTTTGTTTCCGTGTCTCCATCCAGCTGTCGAAGTACAAGCCAGGGTACATAAAAACACTGAGGTAGATGTTAACTACGACTCCCAAGGTGCATTCTAGCCAGAAACATTCAGTCACTAAGTTTAAGATTGAAGCTGTTAAGCTAAAGTTGACTGAAAAAACTATCTGCAGCTTAAATCAATTCACTTTTAAATTCTGGGTCAATTGTGGGTGAATTCCGCAACTATGGCGCTGTATTTTTTTCTCTACGACAATGAAGCGTTTTGAATATGCTACCGCTCTGACTGGCCTCTTCTCTATGGCAATGCTGCCTGAGACTGATGGGTATTGTAGTATTTAGTGACCACCGACTCCTCCCACTTCGCGACTCTACAGTTTGACATTTTAGGAGATTTACTCACTTTCTTGATGAGAGTTAGATAAGAAGATCGAGACCACTCTCGTGTCTGTTCATTAAATATGCTACAGCCAGGAGACGGTTAGCTTAGCGTTGCACAAAGACTGGAAACTGCCAGCCTGGCTCTGTTGAAGGATAAAAAATGAGCCTAAAAGCACCTCTAAAAATCACTAATCAACACATTATATCTTGTTTGTTTAATCTGTAAAAAAACTGAGGTGTAAAGACGACAAATTGTGGTTTTATTGGGGGGGAAGCCACTGCGTCCGGCCTCGAAAAAATTTAGCACATAACCCTTGTTTAACCATGAATTGTTGCTTTTACACTTTGGTTTTTATATGGATTAAACAAACCAGATATGACATGTTAATCAGTGAGCTTTAGAGGTGCTGGTAAACTAATGTTTCCCCCTGCTTCCAGTCTTTATGCTACATAAGCTAAGCTAATGACTCCTCTCTCCAGCTTCTTATTTAACAGACAGATATGAAAGTGGCATCAAACTTCTCATCCAACTCCGGCCAGAAAGCGAATAAGGAATTTCCCAAAACTTTTCCTTTCAAGTTATTATTGCTCTTCAGTGTCAGCTAAATTGTGGCTATTAATCACACTTACATCTAAAGACAAAAACAAAGAAATGGTGACAGATCGAAACAGTTGACATCTCATAACCCTGTTATACTTGTATGCCACTTTATTCCTCTCCTTTCATCCGTACCCTGTCTCTCTCCTCTCAGAGTAATCTCCCCCACTCCCCCAGCTCCTGGATGTAACTGCTGTCTAACCAGCGCTGTCCTCCAGTCAGCCGGGCTGAGTGGTGCTGCTGCTGCTGCAGCTCAGGTCACTAATGGAACGAGACAAGGCCTCTTTTCTTCTTAAGGGTCGTGAGAAACAGGGCGGATGCACGCACACACACACACACACACACACACACACACATACACACACACACACTGAGCTCTTGAGTGGTGGTAGCAGTAACTCTCACCCGGCCATTGTCCCCTGATCTGAGGACAGCTTCAGTGAGTGTGTGCTGCCGAAGAGTCAAAGAGGGAAGATCAGCACAGCTCGATAACAGTTGTAAAACTCCAGTGGGCAAACATTTGTTTTTTAGTGATGCTCGATGCATGTTTCAGCATCGTACATGTAACTGTGATTCCTTCGGTGTGCATCATGCTGCTTATATGAAAGCTAAATGAAACCGCTTTTCTAAACATCTGTGTAACTCTCAGATGTGTTCATCAACATGCTCATTGTGTGAATCCACAAAATATCAAAGCCAACGGTCACAGCCATTCAAACATAAATGTTTCACAGGTTCAGTATTATCATAAAACGAATTCATAACAGATTAATCTTAAATTCAATCAGTAACACGTTCATCCTCAAATTTTAGTGCAATTTGACATGGTGTGAAATTTAGTTTACAGGTGGAACTCTCAACTATCATTTGTCAAACACAGTTACACCACAGGGGGCAAAACTGAGTTTTATGGAGGTACCACAGTTACAGGACATGGACGAGGCAGACATCATGGAGGGACAACGGCCCGGTTACACAGAAGGGAGGATGTAAAATCCTGCTTTACATGCATTGTTTGTATTGAGGCATTTGTTTTTACCGTACTTTTATTTTTAAGATTTTTGATGTCTGTTTTACATTACTGTTACATGTGATGTACCTTCTTTGTTGAGGGGACACAGCAGAAACTTTGTAGTTTCATGTAAACTCCTGTTTGTATGACATGAGTTTATTCAGTTGGCTGTGTAGGATGTGTAACTTTATTATTAAGTCTCAGTGAGAAATGACAAAGAAACACATATTTTAGTGTCTTCTGTCACACTGACACAATCCCTTTGACAATTGACTTGATTGATAAAGGGACATGTTATTTTTGGTGGCAGTGATGAACTTGGACAGATGAGTTAAATGGTTTGAGTGACAGAACAAATGAAGTGTTGAGCTGTAAAATGATGTGGTGATTGCTCTTATTGTTTTGAAAATGGCAATAGTGTTTCAGAAAAAGTGCTTAAGCAATTGAGCTTTATTGCAATGTTCAAAGATGAACTTTGTCATCTTCAGATTATCCACGGATAATTACACTTTAACCCTTAATGTGGTACGGTCGATCTTCCAAATTCTGGATGACATTATACCATCTAACAACTCTCAATTAATAAAATGTGAGTTATATTTAGGTTATATTTACTAAAATAACAATAACTCTATAATTTATTTTACCCCCACACACAAGCATTAAATGAAACACCTTGTTAACCCTAACCCTGTACAACCACAGTGCCTCTGCCTATCTGTGCACTGTGCATCGTACTGTGTAGTAAAGTTGGTTGCAGCAGCCTACATAGGAGATGGAGATGCTTGGTTGCCATGGCTACACCGTGAAAGACTAATTTATAACAGCTGAAAAGTGCCGTAGTCGGCAAAAACTGCCTCCCATACATAAAAATTAAAGTGCCAGAAGAAATGATAGTAGCTGAAAATACAATATCATCCTAATGGATTCTCAAGGTAGGTAGGACAAACGTGTGCGTGTGTGTTGGAGGACATCTCTGTTTATTATTTGTGTTTTAAAGGCCTAATTTTTGCACATACAGCAGCCAGCGCTCAGATTTGAAGTGTGTGTGCGTTATGATCATTCCGAGCAGATTACTTCAAGCTAATCATACAGGAGGGTGTGTGTGATTTTTGTGTGGTGTGACTCATTGTGACTAATACTAGAAGACAGGCAGAGATCTTTGAGTGTGTGGAAGGAAAACATTACTGTGGGCTATGTTGTTTCGCCTCCAATTAGGGCTCCCTCTCTCTCTCTCTCGCTCTCTCTCTCTTCACTGCTTCAAGTGGACGTCTGCAAAGTGAAGGTTATTGCCACTTTCCACTCTTTGCATCACTGCGTATGTATATGTATGTAATTAAATAGAGATGGAAAGGAAGGATGAGTCTGAGTGTGTGATATGTGTGTGTCCATACAGTATATGTGTGTATGTGTCTGTCTGTGTGATGGCAGTGTCTGATAGCAGTATGAGCGTAGACTCAGTAATGGTGTTTGTGTAATGGGCCGTGCCTAGATTGTCAGATCAGCACTGGATAATGCATCCATGCTATACACACACACACACACACACACACACACTTCTTATCACTACTTTATCACACAAAGGTACAAACACACACAAACACATACACACACTGCATTGTATATATATATGCTTTTACCCGGAGATCTGCTGATATTTCCTGCATTTTAAGTGACATATCAGAAATTCTGTCAAGACTTCTTGTACTCCAGCACTCTCCTTTCTGTCTCACACACACGTGCACACACACACACACGGGTCGAATGCTGGTAATTTCAGTGGATGTAGTGTTTGCAATGTGACCTTGCACGTCTTGAAGCTAGGAGGAAGTAATTACATTGATTAATTGCATGTGTTTGCTATTGATTAGTGCAGCAGCTTGCCTATTGTTTAGTACACAGCTGGCTCCAACAGCATGACAGGGGTGGTAATGTAAATGTTAAGGGTGATGCTTGAAAGATGTGAAGCAGTGGTCCGTTTTAATGCTTGTGTAGTGAGCAAACAGGCCATGACAAGCTTCCATGAAGGGACTGCATGGAGTGTGTGTGTGTGTGTGTGTGTGTGTGTAAAAATATGCAAACGTCAAGAAATACTGACTTTGGCCCTCAGGGTCTGAAGCAACCTCAAATGCCAAGGCCAAGGCACACACATGCACACCATCTGCACGCACACACACACACACACACAGAATCCTAACTGCCCATCTCTGACATTTGTGGCAGGCAAAAATGTGGCACCATTGCTGTCTCTTATGGCATTGTACTGTAGACCCAAAGCAAAATGATGAATCCCATCAGAGATGTGGGCAGAAACGCTGCGATTGGCCCAGCAGATATTTAAGATCTTTAGGTATAACACTTGAGATGGTTATATTAAGCTTTAAAGTTGAAAATGTTTATGTTTAGTTAAGATTACAGATGGTTGGTTAACTTCCATCTTTGCCCAGAACTGCAGTCCACACACACACACACACACACACACACACAGTGTCAGCTTCTACCACCCCCCACCCCCTGCCGGCAGCTGTCACTCATCAGCGCTGGGTGCCAGAGAGGACCAGAGCCAGTCTGCTCTCACTCACCCATTGTTTGCTTTGCTCAAATCATCCAAGCAGTGATGTAAATCGTCTCTTTACTATACTACAGAAACAGAGGGGGCTTTCCTCAGCACTGTGTTTTGCCTAATAAGCTTAAGGAGATGGAGATGACAAGTCTTGGAAAAAAAGAAAGAAGTAATTTGAGTGCTTAGTCACAAGCTTAATCACTAGCATACTCACTGTTTGACTGTCAATAATATGAGTAAATCCTCTAATATTTGTTTGTCTTTAAAATGACATCTTAATTACTATGCTACAGTTAGTAAGGCTCTGATTACACTGTATTAATACAACTCTTTATGCTTATGTAATCATATAAAGCTCCTCTAAGTATGTGATGGTGATGATGCATTATGACTTGTGACATAATCACTGAAACAATACATGTATGTAATCATACACAGACCCAATCACCTCTGCTGGCTTTACATATGACTCTTGTGTAAGCCACTGTGGATTACAACAGTCCTCTGCACCATCTTTCTAATATCGGCTCTGGTTATGAAGAGCGGGTTGAGCCTCTTAAAACATGAATAACTTAGTGTCAGAGAAAATGCTAATTTCTGACTTCCAAATAGGACAGCTTTATAGTAAAATCCCCTGCTGGGACTCACCCAGGACAGTTACCAGTGGGTGGTCTCATGTAAAATTTACTATGGTGCAGATACAATATTTCTTTTCATCTAGCGCCCCCCTCTGTAGAAACAGGACATCACAACATGGACCACACAACCTATTTTATGCTGCTACAACTAAAATATATCCCACCAGAGTTGCTCAAGCCAATACTCTTGATTCCTGTAATGTCTTTGTTTATCTGCGCATGTCTGAAGGCTTGCAGTAGCACCAGTAACCTTTACAGACCATTAAATGGCTCTTGCAAAACTGACTCAAGGCATAACATTGCGTGACAAACACTGTTTCACACTGGTGGACTCCGTCCTAATAAACACAGAGGCTCAGTGCGGCTCAGTAAGCTCAATATATTACACTAATAACCAATCCTAAAGGGACTTTTGTTACAATTTCAATTACCATGTCTAAACTTCAATAATAACTCCATAATAAATCCAGGCTAATCTTGTAAACTCAAAGGGACTCAGACCAAGCAATATTTGCACTAATAGGCCTTTTTCACAGCAGACATTTTGGATTGTTATGGTAGGAAATGTACAGGTGTTACTGCCAAATACCAGGACCCTAAAACTGAAGCAGATAAATGGAATTCAGCCACCATTAACTTTATTATTCACACCTGTGCTTTTCCTACTGTGACATCTCACTTTGGACTGCATCTCTGCATGAAATGTGCTATACAAATAAAGTTATTAATAATATATGTAATATACATAAATGCTTCATGCATCATAATACTGTCATTTATTTTATGATTATGAAAGATTTGCGGGGGAAAAAAATACAATATAAAAATTGACAAGCTCTCCTAACACACAACCACTCCAGTAGCATATAAATATTACAGTATCTGATTTTATTCAAGAAAAGCTATGAACATTACTGGTATCTGGTGGTCATGGTGTGATTGTAAACTGTAAACAAGTTATTTGCATCATCTCTCTACTCTAGATCGAAAGAGTTGTCATAACCATAAAATGACACTAACATAACACTCACATCACGTGGTAGTTTCCACCTGTTCCAGTAGCCACACAATTTGTACAGAGGCCTGTAGAGAAAACTGGTGGTTTTGTCATCACTGACTGAATGTCTCATGATGGATTTTTCCACAGCGGTTTGGAGGATCACACACAGTAATAACAGTGCAGACACACGAGGCAGTGTAATTTATCTGTAGCAGCACCAGAGTCGCTCAGTCAAAACCTCCTGCCTGTCCACACCATCTTTTACTAAACTTCAGTATGTGTGTTTTCTTTCTACAACTACAAATCAGTGTTACAGCATGGTGACTTTAAAGTGTGGCTGTCCTGCAGTGGAAGAATGAAAACTGAGGAGCTGTGAGCTGTAGAGGTAAATAAAAAGACTGTGATCTACAGCTGGTGATCACTTCAAAGCCAACAATCAATAAAAGGAGGAAATATTTTCAGAACAGCATCGTTTTATGTTTATTTACCTCAGGCTTATTATGTTACGTCCTTCATTTAAAAGTTATTTACTGTTGTGTGCTATATCATAAAAACCTGTCTGCAGTCTATATAATAATTGGTTTGTGAAGGAAATGAGCGCTACTTCATGGCTATTAGTCAGCGATCCATTACAGCACTGGACATCAGCGACCATGACCTTCAGATAACCTTGAAGTGGAGGTTGTAAGACAGAGAGAAAAAGAAATTGTATGGAAACACATCTGTATGCACATCTGTCACCTGCTATACTGTAAAGAGCAGCCTTATC
>NTHP01000071.1:1621008-1637940 GCA_003416845.1 Oplegnathus fasciatus | reverse complement strand
TCTCTCTCTCTCTCTCTGTCTCTCTCTGTCTGTCTCTCTCTCTCTCTCTCTCTCTCTGATCCTGCTCACCTCCTCTGATCTGTCTGCAGGAATCACAACCTTGTTTTCCCCCCAAGTGTCCCTCGCTAATTGAAGCTAATAAAGATCAATTAAAGTCATTAAGGGCTTTTCTTAAACGAGGCCTGGCTACTAAATGCATTAGCAGGCTCTCTGTCTTTCTCCATATATACTATATGTCTCTCTCTCTCTCCTTATTTTGCATGCACAGGGGCCTGTTGGGGTCTGTGGGGGCCAGGGTGTTTTCAGGGTCACATCAATGAACAGTACTCCTGGCTGTTCTTGAAGCTGACATTTAACCGCTACATCTGAGGCCAATACCAGTATGTTTGCATTCATTCTGCCAATAGCTAAGACTTGTGCTGACATTCAGTATGTTTTAAGTAATAATCCGCAACATCTTTAGAGGGAAAGATTCATTTTGATGAATATCCAATTCATGCAAGCTTTAACATTTGCAGTTCTGAACTAACAGTGACTTTCCCGGGAAAAATCTTCTGGCTCACAGGAACTGATGTGTTTTTTACATTTCCAGTGCTAGACAGACTAGTTTGACTGACAAGTGCAGAGACACCAGCGAAACTGCAAGTGCTTGAATCAGAAAATGAGGAACATGACTGTCATGACTACAAGTTGAACCATTTTAATGCCAAACAGTTTCAAGGTTTTGCAGCCTTTTTTTTCTTATTGTCAGAATGAAAAAGCCTCTGATGCTGTGTTAAGAAAATAACAGCAAGACACTGAAACCATCCATTACAGCTCATACTTTTTAGCTACGCTAATGACACGACTCCAAGGATGGGAATGTCGGCCATTTAGTCCGCCACTTTGGTCCAGAATTGAAATTGTTGTTCAGATAGTCATTGTCCCCACAAGATGAATCCTGCTTACTTTGGTGATTCCCTGACTTTTCAGATACAACAGCGCCACCAGCAGGTTGGCAATTGTTGGTCAGGGTGAAGTGTCTCGACAACTGTCAAATAGATCACCGTGCAATTTGGTGCAGACATTCCTTGTCTTTGTGTCATCATCAGGTCAAAATTCCTGTTTGTCTTAATACTTTGGTTTGTGACCAAATACCTTCAAACTTAATGACATTCCCATCAGTCTCAGCTGTACTTTATGTTTAGCTCCATGTTGAATGTGTGGTTTTCTTTACCATGAGAATTACAGTCTCACAGTGCCGCTAGCACGGCTGTAGACTCACCGTATTACTTCAAGTCCACATAGAAAATATGTGTACTGAGCAGTGTGGTAGTTTAAAGGACATGCTGGCTCAGTATGTTCGGCTTTACCACATTACCAATCACCCTTCAGCCTCACAGCCACTGAGAACCCAGTATCAGAAAAGCTGGGGTCGGAGCGTTATTGCACTATCCTACTACTGTAGCACTAGAGCACTATTCTTACTCCAGACTCAACAGAAAACAGGCGATGTGACCGAGCGATAAGAGAGATGAAGGAGAAGGAGAAGTGACCCATTCACAGGACAGCAGGGAGCCTGATGGTGCTACCACGAGCTGACAAGACTGTCAACACACTTTATGCAGCTGCCTGTGCGTGTGTGTGTGTGAGTGAGTATGTGTGTATCTGAGAGGATTTGTGTTAATATCTCAGTGTGTGCTGCTTGCATGTCCTCTACATGTGAGAATACAGTGTGTGTGTGTGTGTGTGTGAGACCATGCATGGGTGTGTTTTGTGTGTGTGTGTATGAGATTGTGCTTGTGTGTTAGAGACGATGTGTGAATGTGTGTTTGGTTGTTTTTATGGAAGTAAGAGACTATTGATGAGTGTGTGTTTGCTTATGTATCTTGGAGTGTGTTGAAGAAACTAAAGCTCAATTAAATCTTACCACATGCCAGTTGTATACATGTGTGTGTGTGTAGTTTGTGGCGTGTGTGGAACGTGTTTCATTAGCCGTGCTGCTTCATGTGCCCGTCTGCAGCTTCAGTACAGTATAGCAGCCAGTCTGGTGCAGGGATGAGGCGGTAAGCTCCCGATCACTCAGCCCGGACTCTGCCTCCCTCTCCATATGGCCACAGAAAGCCTCCGCTGCCTCCCCAGGCCTCTGCCAGTGTGAAAAGCAATTGTGTGGAATGTGTAGGAATTAAGTATCCCATCATTCAGCGCAGACATGCAATTAAAAGAGCTGCAGCCGTCACTCGCAGTAGACATCGCGTAAGCCATGTCACTATAACTCAACACAGTGGACGCCCGCCATTTTTTTGTTCTTAAAGAGAGAGGAGTAAACACACACATAAACACACACTTCCTGTCTCCCGTTTGCTGTGGCTGTGGCTCAAGAGGTAGAGAGGGTCGTCCATCAATCCCAGGGCTGGTGGTTCAATCCCAGACTGCCCCTGTCCAGGTGTTGAAGTGTCTTTGAACAAGACACTGAAGCCCGAGTTGCTCTGCAAGTGTGTGTGTGTGAATGGGAGGCAAAATTGTAAAGCACTATATAAATGCAATCCATTTAACATTCACACATACACATACACATTCTGTGATAAAATCTTCTTAGTTGCGCTACCAAGGCTTCAGCAGTAGGTTTCTTCCACAGTTACAGTCATTTTGGTACAAAATTCCCTTTTTGTGGCTCAGCAAGGAAACAGTCCTGGGAAAACCAAAGAGGAAATTGTATGCGTGGCATGAAATGGCTGAAAGACATCATAAATGTCATGGATTTGTGAAACAAGCTGGTAAATATATTGTTATAGTCACACTGAAGTGCCCCACCCCCCGGCTTTTCACTCCACCTTCGAGTGTGGCCATTCGGAACAACTATAACAGTTTTGATTTCCTGCGTGGTCTGACAACACATCATATGAACCAGGTCTTTTCTGGCGTAACTGGGCCTTAAGTTTGTATTTACTCCTTTAGTCACAAAGCAACCACAATGCAAAAACATGGGTCTGAAGTGAAGTGGACTGAGCTGTAGTTGATTTGTGGTCAACTAACCGGCATAAGAGAATACCTGATTCAGTCGTCACATAACATCCATTTCTCCCTATTATGATATAGGATGCATATTGTGCTGTTTCTAGTGACCCTTCTTTGGCATCTCTGATGTCCAGTTGTAGTCTAGTCTGATGTCCATTTTCAGCCCTTTTGTTTGAGCTCTTTGATGGTAGAGAACTTTACACAGAACGGGGAATGTAGATTGTGTCCCCCATCTCCAACACTGTAACACTTCACACTAGGAAAGGATCACTTCAAGGCCAGTATTAACAGGAGGAATAATTACAGCTACCAATAATTCTTTAACCGTACGTGCAGTACGTGAGTATTGTAGTAAGACAGGCGTTAAAAACAAACTTGCAGACAAAATCTGAACCTGAATGCATGTGTATGCACATACAGTACTGGGCATACAGATAAATATGAGTGCACAAGCTGTACATTAAGACACAAGAGAAGGCAATTATAAAAAATGTTGACATTCAAAGAGAACGAAGGTCATGCATGATAGATGTTTACAAGTAAAGTGGTTGAATTTCTGTACTTATTGTACATTTTCACTGAGTACACAGTAAAGTTTAAACTGATTTCTCCGATCAATCTCTTGGCAACTGATATATTGATATATAGTACATTTTAATACAGTAATATTAAATGTGTCTTGCATGGCAGAATAACACATTGTAATGCTGTAGTTTAACTTTTATAGTTGAACCATGTAGCTCCACTGAGATTAAGAGTCATTTTTGCCAAGTGGCCAAAAGAGAAACATTACAAGAAGCAAAACTGCAGTAAAAAAACACATGATGATTGAATCCAAAATAAAAATGTACTACATGAGCACTTACTCAGACCCAGAAGGACCTTATACATAAAAAAAAACTGAACCTCAAATCAATACGCTACTACGCTACCCAGTTTTTGTGCAGCTTTATGGAAAGCATATTGAAAGAGCACTTCTTCTACAGTATGTACACAAAGAAGTAGTTTTGTGCCTGTAGTGTTTCCTCTAGTTGGTTTCTATCTCTTCTGATAGCTCATATCAGTCTGTTCACAGAGCTAAGCCTGAGTGGGCTACAGTGTAAATATCCCAGACCTATTATCACTCCAACAAAATGTTCCTAGCCGTTGTCAAGCCACTAAGTACAAAATGGTGAATTGCAGACACGAAGAGAGATAATTGCCACTCACACTGGAAATTTGGCAAGCGCCTTCCCCACGAGACCCGGATGAAATGGTGCTTCAACCCCCGAAACTGTCATTCTTAATGAAATGGTAATTACAAACCCAGCGGAACAGCTGAGGGGCCTGCCGGGGCCCACGGAGCCCAACTACCAGAATAAACCTGCTACAACAACCTGCAGAGAGGAGGGAGAGAGGGAGGGAGGCAGGAAGGAGGAGGTGTGGGAGAGAAAGACGATATAAAGCAGGAGAGAGGTTCAGGTGGGCAGTAACACCAAGAATGTGAGATTTATTTCAATTGTGAAATGTAATACACACTCCAGGTTGGAGTGTGCTGTACACTGGGACCCTCATCAATAACGCCGGCTGTGTGGAAGGCAGGAGGGGAGGTTGGTTAAAAGCGCCCACACAGCCTGGGTAATTGATTGCTTTGTAAGTGAACGTGTCTTTAACCTTTGGGAGGTCAGGCCCAGTCGGACACCATCAGTCCTGCCTGGGGTTGAACCGCTTCCAGCCGTTTGTCTTCCGCTGCTCCCTCGTCTCAGGGCCGATTTGTCAAGCATGAGATGTTTTGGGTGTTTAGATTACAGGCGAGATGGGAAAACAAAGGCAAAATGCCACCCCAAACAAAAGGCCTGAGCCTGGATCTCCCACTGATCTGCATGCCGGGCAGGAGGCCAGCTACCTGGGGTGCTGAAACTGAAAGGGGGAGGGAGGGAGGGTGGGGAGAGGGGTGCGCTTTGCTGAAACAGAGCCACAATGAAGCCCCCGAAACACAGCCACTGTGGAGCTTGAACCAAAGCCAGAATGGAGGCTGAACGGGAGCCAACGTGAGAATTGAACGACAGCCAGAACGGTGACATGAGATAGAGCCGGAATAGCGCCTTGAGACGCAGCCAAAATGGCAGCCAGAGACTCGGGGGGATAGGAGGGAGCTCGGGGCGGCTAACTGTTTTCTTCACGGCAGTACTCCTCATCACTGGAGATTTTAAAGTGTCCCTTTGCCACCCTCCCAGGTACTTAGGCCTGTCTGTCTGTCAGGCTGTTAGAGAGTGACTAAAGATGATTTATCTCTTAGATTATCAGGGCCAGTAGCTACGCCGTCGCTCATACAATGCCCTGGAGAGACAGGTCAGAAACAGACAACACCTTCTTGGACAGATACTCTGACACCTCTTTCTTTCCTATAAGGAAGGAGCCATTTATAGCTAACCTGCACTTTTTTTTAACACACAGGAGAAAGTCAAACTCACATCTTGTTAAGCGCATGTGTGGATTATGGCTGTGTGTTTATTTTCAGATGTGATATTTCGTCACCGTAAGGTAAAAGCAGCTTGTTCCTGCGTGTTTGTGTCAGTGTGTTTTTGTTATGTATGAACAAGTGGGTGTGTGCACATGCAAGAGTATGTGTGTTTGTGTCAAAGCACAAGGTGCTGTGTGTGCCTGCCAGTTCCATCTGCTGTTCTATTACCATAGACGTGATGTACCTGCCACTTCCCTCCTCAGCTGAGGTGTGTGTCTGTGTGTGTGTATGTGTGTGTGTTGTATTCTCCCGTCCTGTTGTTAGATCTGACAACCACTAACACAGCCTTGTGGTGAAAAAAGGGAGAAAAAATACTCTCAAGTTCCAGATCCCTCCCTGAGTCTGACAGACAAACTGTCTGGGATTGTGGAGAAGCTGCACTCCTCTCGTACCTCACTCTGCACCTCACTCCTCTGCCAGGATTTAAGCAGCCAAGACGTGTGTTTTGACACCATTCTCAAAAGCGGAGTATATTCTCAATACAATATGATATTCTGTTGCTTTTACAGAAGGTTCCCAAATTTGTTTGGTTCAGGCTCATTTATATTTGCACGCTCCATCAGGCATTTAGGTGATCCTTTCCTGTCATGCAGACGGTCTTACAATGCGTTCAAGAGTAACATAACATTAAATGGAAATAAAAGGAAAAGAAACAGCAAAGAAACTAAATTTAGACCCTGGTTCCTCCTGTCAAAATGCAGATAAGGTTCCTGAGTTCCTAAAATGGTGCCAGGGCCCCTGGAAAAGTTCATGCATTGGAAATGGTACAAGCTACAAGTAAACACACCCATTTTAGCTAGAACCAAAAAAATTAAGAAGTTCAGTACCCAGTCCCAGCCCTAAAAAATGAGAAGTAACCAAAACTTTTGACGGTCAGCGCCCTTGTGAGATACATGTGATCTCAGAAGAATCGAGTGATGAAGAGCTGACGTTTTCAGTGGGAAGGAGAGATCGCTTGTGTCAGAATTTTATCTCCTCGCACGATTTTCCCATGTTTACCACTGTAAACAAAACAGTGTAATCCTGTTTGGAAAATATGTTGAGAACAGGCTGGTTTGTTCCCATTTGGTCTGTCTGTGAATTGACTGGCGATCAATAACCTCGCAACTCTGTCAGCTTTATAAATCGAGTTGAATATGTAGTTCAGAGGGTGTGTGTGCATTTCGCTGTTTAGTGTTTATGTGTGTATTTGTGTTTGTGTGTGTGTGAAAAGAGCATGTGTGTGTTTTTGTGAGGGTGCACATATGTAAGGGATATGGAATATGTGTGTGTGTGTGTAGACACGCCTAATGCATTCTGGCAAGCCATTTCCATTTCATGCAAGGCCATAGATCGTCCGAGGGCAGCGGGTCCCTCTCTCTCTCTCTCTGTCTCTCTCTGTCTCTCCCTCTCTCCCTCAGTCTCCCTGGTGGGGTTGTAAAACTGGCCTTGTGTCTCTGCCTCAGCCAGATAGATTAATTAATTATCCAGACCTCCTGTTTTTTCATTGCTGAGCCAATTACTCTGTGACTGAGCCTGTAGTCTATACATGTGTTTTAGAAGAGACAGGGAACATGTGTGTATGTGTGTGTCGGTGTGTGTGCAGGGAAATTACAGATATA
Source organism: Oplegnathus fasciatus (assembly GCA_003416845.1). Classification (NCBI taxonomy): domain Eukaryota; kingdom Metazoa; phylum Chordata; class Actinopteri; order Centrarchiformes; family Oplegnathidae; genus Oplegnathus; species Oplegnathus fasciatus. Next base: position 1,630,839 of record NTHP01000071.1, on the reverse strand, counting down.
GCTCATCCGCAGACTAACAATCCCGCTAATACTCAATATTAGAGTAGCTATGCAATGATGCATTGACCCCTGACCTCAAATCATGATTGGTTATTAGACATAATACATTTATTAAGACAAACAAATGGCACAACATCTCAACTTTTAGCTCTTGTCTTTGTTCCTCATTAACTTCCTCTCTTTGAACTTTTGGAATATCACTCAGCTCAAAGTATTTCTGTCCTTTGCAAGCCTGAACTGTTGTAATACTCCAGTTGTACGCAGAGATGCAAAATGTTGATGTTAATTGTGTGTGTGTGTGTGTGGATATGCATTTGATTGATGGGTCAGCAGATAAACTGGGCTGAATGAGCCTTGTGTGTGTTTGTGTGTGTTTGTGTGTGACATACACAGACTCGCCCTGAGGGACAGGGGAAGCGGAGCGCTGCACCTCCTGCAGGGGGTGCCGTGTCTCCCGGCAGGGGGGTGCAGCAGGCAAACAGAGGGGTGCCTGTACACCCCTCCACCCAAACCCCTACACACACACGCACACCACCCCACTCCACCCTGCTGCGCTACAAGACGGGTGGGGGGTTGTAGGGACCCTGTGCTCTTCTAAACCTTCATTAATGCATAATTCATGTACAAGTAGCAATTTTGATATTTTACAAGGGGGGTAGAAAAACAGAAGAAATTTCAAAATAAAGTTCCACAACAGCCTGCGCAGTCGTCCTCGTCAGCTCCCTTTTTTCTCGTTCAGAATTAAACTATGTTGCCGCCACGATTAACTGACAGCAAGTTATTGGCAACGTAAATCTGCTCTGGAGTTTGAAGAGCAGGTCTCAACGCCCCGTACACATCACCATTTGCAGCAATACCTTGAAAATTACCTTTAGAATTAGATTAGTAGATTTTGCAAGTATTACTACTAGTTTAACACATACAGCGTTGAGGTTTGTGGGACCCCAAACAAAGAGGTGGTAAAGCCAATGTCAACAAAACACAAGGATTAATTGATAAATGATAAATAAACACCTTAGTGGAATCATACATTTTTACATAAACATTTTGTCCAAATGGATTTCTGTGTAATGATGCTATTTATGCGTGTTTGCTTTTCTGATATGATTTGATCTGGACTCACTAACCTGTAATCTAAAGCACAATCATCTTATGTGCTTTAATACTGCATGTGGAATACAGAACTTTTGAACTCTACGTGGCTCCCAAGATGAAATCGTGTAGCAGATGTCATACCGTTCAATAAACACACAAAAACAGACTTTGTTTTTGATCGTTACATTTCTGTTTGCTCTATCACATTTAGTGATATGGCATCAAAAACTCGTCCCTTTGAAGAGGCAAACAAAGGCTCCTGGTTCAGTGTTTGCTTTGTCCGGAGTGAAAGAAAAGCACTCGGGACCCGGGAGGGAATCTTATGCCAAGCTTGTAGCACAGCACTTACTCAATCCTCTCTCCCCGCTCTCTCTCTCTCTCTCTCTCTCTCTTTCCCCACAAGGGCAGAGACATCTAAAAGGACTGTACCTTGGTGTGCGTCCAACAAAAGCTCTCTGCTGAATTTCATCCTCTTTTGAATTTGTGTTTGAATAACACTTGAGCTACAAATCAAAATATGTTGGACACTGAGAGTGAGGTCATGGGATATAGATCATTGTGGCTTCCAGAGAAGTCTCCTTGTGTAAGAGAAGGGGACGGGAGGCCGCTACTTTGACTGATGGCTGTAGAGACTGAGAATGGTGCCCATTCTCCTGAGACTAAGTCCACGCCTGTGCCAAACCCCTCATTTTCCTCCCCGCAATATATTTCATTAAACTTTTAACTCTTTGCAAGGTAATTCACTTGACATTTTGCGGCTGTGCTGTTGAAGGCTGCTGAGTGTTTCTTGCTCTGTAATTTCAAGCCAGACGGATATTTGCCTAATACAGCCTAAAAATATATTCCAAAACCTTTTTTCTGCATAAAAACACACAATCAGAACAGTTAAATGGATGAAATTGTATAACATCCAAACCAACAAATCTGAGCAGCGCGGCACAGCATTTCATGGTTACAGCCGTGCTGGTCCCAGTGGCGCAGATATAATTAAGACCTCTTCTTAATTACTTAATAAGCCTAATTAGTAACATTTCCGAGCAGCAGATTTGGCTGTAAGAGCGATGAAAATCAGAAGAATGTTAAGTCTATTTGTTATTTCATTTAAATCCTAATGTTAATGAAATTAGTGCATCATGATATAACAGAAACAAACCACGCTGGGATTGACCATAGGGCTAATGCAGTTTTCAATGCTCCTGATAAACATTCAATTAAGTGCTACAAAAAGGGGGCAAAAAAAATCAGAGGAAACAAAGGTAAATATAGTTTGTGTTGGCTGCTCCGGTCATGTGTCACCTTCATCAAGTGTTTATTGTATGCACTCTTCGTTGATTTTTCATTAGCCCTTGGCCAGATGTGATGGAGAGGTGCGTGAAACTGACCGGGGGTCTGCTGTGTTGTCGTCAGGATAACTAAGGCAAGCCCACCAATCATACGCTGGAGCTGCTACTGCATTCCTGGCCACTTAATTAGAAGTTGTTGGTACCACAGAAGGTGTCACCAACCTTTTCAGGCGCTGAACAGATGGTGTCCCCTCTTTTTGAGGTCCTGCCAATGCCCACTCTGTGGCTCCTGGGAAAATGACCTAACTCACAGGCAGCTGCTTAGTGCGGCTTGAGTGATTCTTTACAGCTACTTCTATTGGGGGGGACTTAGCAGGACGTACCATTGCAAACAAGGGGTGAGGCCGCTGTAGCTAGGCCCCTGGATAGCTGCAAAAATCTGCTTTGGTTGTAGCATACCAGTTGTTAAAACTGTGTTTTTAATGTCGTGTGCAAAGACGGAAGCGAAGACCTCGACCCTGGAGATCTTGATGTCTCAGTGCTAGTTGGGTTTGTGTGCACCTTCCTCTGCTGCTGGCAGATGGTGTGAATATCAACAGAGAAAGGACCTGGGAAGGCCAGCAGAACAAAAAGTGAAAAGGGTTCCTCGACAGTTACAAAGAGGCCCCATGGAGAGGTGGGGGGGGAGTGGCCTTCGTCCTAATGGATAAAAAGAAGGAGGGAGTAAGAGTTTGCAAGGGCATTTGCCGTCGAGGAGTGAAAGTGGATAGAGAAAATGCGAGGGCCGCAGATTCGATATGTGTGGAGGCGGGGGGTCGGGGGTTTAACATGCTTCGTGCTGCGTGGACAGAAGATCGGCTGTCACTCCGTAGTCGACTTGGCTCAACCTCCCTCCGACCACGCAGGAGGTGGAGAAAGAACAAGTTGAAAATTTGATGACTGTGTTTTATGACTAATTGCTTGATATGCATTACATTATGTGCCTTTCATCTTAAAGACATTTTAATTTTTGCAGTATTTCCAAAAATCTCAGTCACATTGATTCAAGAAAATGTACAAATCCTGTGATTAAACTACGCACAAAACCACAACAGCCATAAATCCTGTTCTGCACACATTTCTATTTGGAGAAATCACAAGGCTCTTGCTGAATGTAGCACTGTGTTAGTCTTTTCGTTTCTTGCCACCGATGATGAGATGGCTGAAAAGGCCAGAGAGTCTTCTTGAAAAGCGGCTCAGCTCAGCGGTGCTGTTTCATTGACATGGCAGGGGACATAAAATCTGTCATTTTCATCATGTTCTATCGTGGGTAAACCTGTTTCCTGCAGCTTTCTCTATCAGATATATGTCTGTGTGGGTTTATGGCCGTGGAGCTGGGGCAGGCCCGATCGATCTGTGGGAGCTGTAGGATTTAATAGGTGCACAGCTCTCGCTAAGGGGTACGGGGTGGGGAGGGTATATTTAATCACTAAAAAGGGAGCAGGGTGGCAAGCCCCGGTCACCAACAGTTTGTGCTTTATGAGAAGTCAGGGTATCAGTTTTCCCTTCACTGTGAAATATCTTAAGTGATCTATTGTTATTGCTGGTGTTTTTATCATACTTGTCTATTGTAGGTGGCCAAATCAAGAAATTAAACTGAAGCATTTACTTAGTGACACTGATGTGTGTCCACATGTATTGTGTAAGTGTCTGTTTGGGTGTTCATTAAAACAACAATAACTCTATAGATGACTATAGATGAAAGAATCTTGATTATTTGATTGATTATCTTGATTATTTCTTGGAAATACCAGGTACCTTACCTTAGCGCTTTAAGATACAGATTACATATTAATAGCGCTTATGTTATAGGACAAGTGAGGTGACATAGGAATATTTCTTAGTTAATGTAAAACATCGTTAGTTAATGATCTAATTAGCATTAACCAGATATATATATCACATCTGATGAGCGATCTTCTGGATCTGGTACTCAAACCAGCCTTCCTGGATCCAATTTCAATGACTCACCACTACATGAAACAACACGCGCCTTAATGCTGGGCTGTATTCAGTAAGAGAATCTAGGGTGTCATTGTGATCTAGTGATTTAAGACATGTACCATTCTGGCTTGCAACTCCTATCACATGTAACCCTCCTTTCTCCCCACACAACGGTCAATTTAAATGCCCCTTTTTAAAAAGCACAAGTGAAGCTTTTTAACTACATCATCTAGTTATATATATGTTTTTTGTCTTTACAACAGAGCAAAGTTTAAGCAACAACACTAAAACTAGTTTGACTGCATCTTTACGTATGTATTAGGGAGCATTCAGGATCACAGTTCCTTGTAATCAGTTCATTTTTGGTGACTTCTAACTCACATTGATTACTAAATAAAAACACTTTTACCACCCATCATGCAGTATAAGCACATTTGGAACTTAAAGAGCCAAATGATAATATATATAGGTTCTTTATTCTTTATTGGGATCCATGTCAGTCGATAGTCTAGTCTTCTGCATTCAGCTCTTGTCAGCTGTGTTTTGCTCCAACTCTTCACAGCTTTCACAAACCCCCCAGATGACCTTGAACTTCAGCAGCGCACCTCAACCCCACACACCCGTCTGCCTAATGCTATTATGCTGGGCCCTACATGCTAAAAGTCATTGGTGGTGATAGTGGCTGATTAGATTGTGTCCATTGATCGTGCGGCGTGCTGTTGGGATGAGGACGGTGTGGGCTGCAGCTCCTGCCTCTCCTCCTCAGACACACTGACAGTCTGAGACAGAGGAGGTGGAGCCCCATGCAGGGCAGCAGATTGAGTTATTGATCAGCTCTCTCCTCTCCCCTGTCTCTGTCTCTCTCTCTGCTGCTCCGAGAGACCCCGTCATCAGGATAATGAATTTCACTTATTGCAGATTAACGGCATAAGGTCTGTATGGTAATAATGGCAGAAATTAGCTCTTTGTCACCCCCTCTGGATCTCCAAGAGGGGGGGCTGGGGAGAATGAAGGTTGTTACGGCCCTGTTACTCAGTCTGAGGACTGTGATTTTAACAAGGGGGAACTGAAAGAGAGAGAGTGCGTGAAAATGAAAGATTTGAGGGAGAATTAAGGAGAGACTTATGAGGACTGCGATTTCAACATCACTGAAGTGGCGGAGGAGAGTTCTGATGCAAGAAATTCAGGTTTGATGGAGGAGAGTGAAGGAGAATTTAGAGAGGAAAAGAACACTGAATAGCAGGCTGCTCTGTCAAAAAGAGAGGGCAAAGAGGAAAGATGAGAGCGGATGATTCAAAAGGGACGTAAAGAGACGGCGAAGCAGGAGCGGTAAAGTGGAGGAGAGAGAGTAAGATAGGCAGTGGTCATACAGTCACCAGGCAGCGACGCCGCTTAAGGGTCGACCATTGTGTCTCCAGCACCCAGATTGGGGTGGTAAAGAATGAATAATGAGGCTTGATTACAGTCCGTGAGATGGCACATTGTTCAGAATCAATCCTCCAGGCAATTACAGCCGGTACAAACAGCAGCCCTCAGCCTCAGCCTGGACAGAGCGGGCAGCGATTGTGTCAGAGGACAACATCATCTTCGTCAATGACTTGTTGCCTCCTCATGTCGGAGCCATTAGCACTTACTCTGCTCCTGCAGCACATTCAGCCGCCCACGTAAAAGCATCCAGTTCACGTGTGTGTGAGGATATAAGGATGCTTGTCTTTGTCATATATACAAACACGTACGGTATATAATGGAGTGCATGTTCCTTTCTTGTTGCAGGTTTGGCTTTGGATTGTTGGATGCAGGGCTGATGGTGCAGCAGGCCGCACACTTCAACACCGTTGCTCCACAGAGGAAGTGCATACAACAAGTCACACTCCATCCTGCCAGGTAAAAGAGCCTTTTATCCAGCTTTATCGACTATATACTGTATGTTTATGTGATCCCTACAGCTGCTGATGTTCTATTTTTATTGCTCTCACTGATTGTTGTTGCTTGTATATTGTCATTTTTGTTTTCAGAGTTTTCCTTGTTGCATCACATTACTTCCCCTACTTCAACAAAACAGCTTCTCCACAGCAATCAATAATCTTTCATCTTATCTTCATCTATACTGTCACTGCTCTGTGTGTGTCTGTATATTTGTAGGAGGAGATGCATGTGTATGAGAGCATATGAGAAAGAGGTTTGGCTCCTGACTGACAAATGTAATGATGTTTTATTGGTTAGGATCCTTTCTCCAGGAGGCATGGTCAGAGTGAGCATCCAATCAGAGGCCTGCCGTGGGAGGTCTGCTGAGATCAACACCCTGGAGCACGTTCAGGTCAGGCGGCAGTTTTAAAACACACTCAGATGGCATGAACATGCAGTACGTTGTTGAAAAAATGTACTTTTTCTAGGAATAACTTGGATATAAAATATATAGAAAAAAAACGTTCTACTTACAGAAAATCCTAAAGAATTAGTTTGCCTTTTTGAGAAATATTTTTATTCGCGTTATTGCTGAGAGTTAGATGAAAAGATCAATATCACTATTTTATTTGTCCGTTAAATATAAAGCTACAGCATCTGGTTAGCTTAGCTTAGCATAAAGACTGGAAACAGGGGGAAGCAGCTAGCCTGGCTCTCTAAAAAGGTAGCAAAATCCACCTGCCAGCACCTCTAAAGGTGCTGGCAGGTGGATTTTGCTAAAAATGTTATATCTTGTTTGTTTAATCACACAAAAACCGAAGTGAAAACACAATAAATTGTGGTTGCCTGGCAACCAGCAGAGACTCCAGGAAGTCACTGCTCCCGGCCGAGAAATAGTCCCGCTAATAAACCACAACTTGTCCTGGTTGTGATTTTACCAGGTTTCCAGTCTTTATGGTGAGCTAAGCTAACTAGATGTAGGTTCATATTAAACGGACAGATATCAGAGTGGCATCTGTCTGCTCATCTAACTCCCAGCAGGAAAGCAAATAAGAGTATTTCCCAAAATGTCGAACTACTCCTTACAATCATGGAAAGGTGAAAAAGTCAGTTTTCATCTACAATATAGATGGATATTTCCTTGTGTACTCATATTGTGGTTCTGCTATAAATTGCCTCTGTTGACCTTGACATTAAACACATCAAGAAGAAGTGAATTGAAAACTTAACTTCTGCCAGCGACCGGGGAAGCTTGAACGTTTCATACAAATAGTTTTCAGGGTTTCTGTGTCATGTGTTCTGTCTGAGAATAGAAGAGATAAAAAAGTATCATACTGTGATGTGTAATGTGTTGGCTGTGTCATTTGCAGAAAATGGCAAAACTGTGTATTCTTGAGCACAGGCACATACATGCAAATGTGTTTATGTTTGACTGTGTCAGCAGGCATACGTACTCTGCGTGTCTGTGCACGTGCACATTTGAGTTGGTGCAAGTTATCTATGTTTGTGAGCGTGTGTGTGTACTTGTGAAATAGCGAAGAGAGAGAGCGGGAGTGTGTCAGCATGTAAATTGAAAAGGCTTCATCTTTGCGGCTCTGCTCCCTGGCAGAAAGCGTGGGTCAGGCCATCGCTGCGAGGTGTGATTGATGGACGTGTTGCCGTGGTAACACGCTGTAAACAGGAGCGGGCTGTCAGTCTTTTTGCAGCTTGGCGGCTCTCTCTGCGATGTGCCATTGTCACACCAGATGTGCTGCTTGTGATGAACAGGGACAGGGAGAGTGTTTACTGGGTGGGAATCAGGGGGGTGGGGGTTTGGGGGGTACATGTGCTTATTCAAATCATTTAGCTAATATTCCCCTCAGCCATTTCTGTCACTGTGTCTTCTCTGTCTGCTCCCTACTTTTCTTTGTCTTCATCTTTGGGTGGCCATGGACAGATCATTGGCTTGTACATCTGTCTGGCACGCACAGTATCTCAGACGATGCTGAATGGATTTGGATTTAAACTTTGGGGAAACAATGTACACTGCCTTGCAGTGTTTCCAAAATTACTCTGATTGGCCTAATCATCCATGTGTCACATGTATTAACTCAGATGCTAATGATGAGCCCATACTTTTTTGAGTGTACTAATTGGTCCGAAGAGGCCTTGCTTCACATTTAAAGGAATTGTTTAACATTTTTGGAAATCTGCACATTCGCTTTCTTCCAGTGAGGTGAAAAGATTGATACCACTCTCATGTCTGTACCTTCAAATATGAAGCTACAGTCAGCAACTAGTTAGCTTAGCTTAGCACAAAGACTAGAAACAGGAGGCCTGGCTCAAACAAAATCTGCCTAGTACCACCCCTAAATGTCACAAATTGTTACATCTTGTTTATTTTAGTCGTATAAAAAGTGTAAAAACAACAAATTGTGGTTTTATGTGGTGCAGTAACTTGTTGGAGAAGGTTGCCAAACAACCAGTGAAAACCCAAGGTCACTGCACCCACAAAACCAAAAATTGACATTTTTACGTTTTTTATACGGATTAAACAAACCAGATATAACATGTTAATAAAATGTATATAGACATTTTATTTTACTTTATTTGTTGTTGGTCATTGGTGCTTTTTATATATATTCACATATAGTATATAGGTTTATATACTACACAACTCGTTTTTCACATACTTACATACATAATACTCTATTCTTTACCTTTATTTGTTCAGCTTTGTGGGAGTGAGTCAAATTCCTTGTATGTGTACACATATTTGGCCAATAAAGCTGATTCTAATTAACAGAGCCAGGCGAGCTGTTTGCCCCTGTTTCCAGTCTTTATGCTAAGGTAAGCTGGCTGCTAACTTCATATTGAGCATACAGACATGAGAGTGGTATCGATGTTCTGTTCTAACTCTCTGCAAGAAAAGAAATAAGTGTATTTCCCAAAATGTCGAACTGTTCTTTTAAGGTGAAAATTCAAGGTATCAATCAGTAAAGTATGTTTGAAAGTCGTTATTTCACTTACTGTAACACTCAGTAAACAGCCACAGGGTACCGTATAAAGTGATACTGACAAGAAGACCTGGAAGACATGTTTATATGCTGCTCTGTCTCTGTCCGCCCACTTCCTCTCTCTTGTTTTCCCCATTCCTCTATCCCTCCATCAGTCTCCTTGTTCACACCTCCCTTCTTTTTTTCTTTCTTGCCACCTGTCTCTCACCAGGTGAGAGTGAGCATCAGCACAGTGTGTCGCGGTGACCTCTCCATAAGCCTGGAGTCTCCAGCTGGCACTGTATCACTGCTGTTGGACACAAGGCCCAATGACGCCTCCACTGCTGGCCTAAAAAATTGGACCCTGATGACGGTGCACAGCTGGGGGGAGCAGCCACGAGGTCTCTGGACCATCCAGGTGAGAGAGAAAATGTACTTTCACTGCTGCCATCAGTCGTCTTGTGGCCCTTAGCTACACTTAAGCTGCCCTTTGTATTTAGTGCTAATTAGCAAACGTTAGCATGCTAAACTAAGATAGTGAACATGCGCATTATACCTTCATACACATTATACATTATACATCACCATGT
>NTHP01000071.1:1604416-1615471 GCA_003416845.1 Oplegnathus fasciatus | reverse complement strand
TTTAGCCACAAACACACACACACTCTCACTCACTCTGGCCCAAGGTGGATTTCTAGAGGTGCATATATTTGCATATATCTGCATCTTTAATGAGTTTTGGGAGATCAAGCGATCCGTGCGGCCCTTTGTGGGTATTTCTTTCTCTTTTTTTTGTGTGTGTATGTGTGTGTATGTGTGGAGGGGGGTGGGTCTCCATGTAAATATCACCCACTGTGTGTTGGCACCCGTCACAGATGGTCGGGGGCGAGGGCACCCTGTGGGCACAGGATACCTATTTCTGTTTGTCTGCGTGCTTTGTGTAAGACTGGGAGGCAGAGAGTGTGTGACTTTGTGTGTGCATGCTCCTGTGTGTGTGTGTATAGTTTGTACTGTAGGTGTTTGTGTGTGTCACTTCCTATGTGCACTTTTGCAGTGTGTTCGTGAGTGTGTGTTTGTGCGTATTACAGAATGTTCTTTTGTGTAATTGTATCTGTGTGTGTGTGTGTGTGGTCATGCACTGTGATACTGTATGTATCTGTTAGTAGTTTTACCTCGGAGTGTATATGCATGTGTTTGCAATTCACTACATATTCGTGCAGTGTGTGTGTGTGTGTGTGTGTGTGTGTGTGTGTGTGTGTGTGAATACAATTTAAACGTTTGTGTTCGTGCAGCCCCGTGTGTGTTTGTTCAGTTGTTTGTGTTTAAGCATGCCGCAGTGTGTGTGTGCCTGAGCGTGTGTGTCTCCCAGCATGCAGTGTGGCCATGATGGCCCTGTTTTGGATGATTGATGTGTTGGAGGGAGCAGCGAGGAGCTCAGGTTGGGCCAGAGCCTCAGTCTGACACACTGCTGCTTCCCTGCTGCTTTACATATGTAGACGCAGCAAGACTCCTCCTCCCCTCCCATCTGACTCTGCCTCCCGCTCCAACACAGCCAACACTCACAGGTTCCTTTTTTAGGGCTTTATTTTGAAGCTTCTGTTTATTCCAGGAAAATAAACTGAGTACTGTGCGCTTTTCTAGCAACTTCCTGTTTCATATTTTAGTCGCCCAGAACAATCGCAGTCTGAGGTGTTGAGTAATAATACTCATTTACAGGGACTTCGACATAAATACGTTTTGCCTCTGTGTTGTCTCATAGCTGGTCATAGAGGTGAAGGGTTGTGTTCTAATGAAACATTTATATATGATTTAACACAGGTACACTTGTTCTATGATTGCTGTTTATCCTGAGTTTCACTATAGATTGTGATGGTCTATGTCATTTTCCACCCTCACAAGTTTTTTGTGAAAACACAAAAGGTTTGTCAATGTTGTTTCAGTCATATAAGTGTCACATGTAAAGATATCACATATCAGCACAAAATATCATCTGTTGACAGCTGCAGTGCTGCTGTATCATTATCAGGTTGTCAAGTTAACGCTTATCAGCTGATTTCCAAAAACTAGGAAATGCCATCAAATTTCAGTAGACTCCAAGACAATGTACAGCATTTACCTTTAATAATGTATTGCAATGTCAGCAAAATAAAAAATGACAAAGGTTTCTTTTCTTTTAGGACATGTAAACACATTTTGACGAACAACTCTCGTATCAAATCTTTTTAAATCTCCTCTTTTTTTATTAGCAAAGAGCTATTTACAATGTCAGGTAGTCATTTAGAGAAATACCAGAACAAATATATGTTTCAGTTATTTGAATATCATTCGAGTTTAAGTTCTTAAATATCAATTTATTTATAATATTTTTATGCAAAATTCTGGAAAGCTAAACCTAAATAGATTTGATTAGGAATTTGAAAGGAATCAGATTTGATAAGCAAATTCAATACTGGTTTTGCATTCAATAAAAGGTCGTTAAACCCCAACCCTGGGTAAGTCTATCCCAAGAAAATGTTCTTGAGAGTAGGAAGTGATGTATTATACAATGTTGGCGGAATAAAAAAAGTTGATGTTTAGAATGAGCCATGAGACATTTTGAGACGTCAAAGAGGGAAAAGCTCAGGTGTAAATAATAAAATGAAAATGACGGTTGAATTCCATTTAGCTGCTTCAATTTCAGGGTTCTGCTACAGTATTGTGCATGCTGGCTCGCTGCCATGGCTTACTAGGACGGAGCCATCGTTAATGTTATTAGTAACACCTGTGCTTTCCTTACTATGACAAGTCACCACGGCTGAACAGATGTCACCTACAAAACAATGAGCGCTTAGCAGCAAAGACGGAGCTAAAATGTTGCTCATTCATCTTTTCCTGCCCACATTTTCTCAGCCAGTCCTGGCATTTGAACCAGCAACCATCCAGTCACGTTATTTCCTCTAATCCACTAACAGTACTGCTAATACCTCGTATTTCAAATCGTTTTCATTCATACTCCCCCCTCCTATCTGTTCATGATGCACGCCAAACACTGGGTAACTCATTACTGAATATGCAAAATGTGTTGAAATTAGTGGAAAACAAGCAATATTTTAGTGTTGCCTGGATATCAGACAACTTCTTATTGGAAAGTTGCAGGCTCGTTCTGGGGTACTTTGGACACATGAGAGACATTTTCGAGATTCAAGAAAGCTTTATTGTCTCCAACATCAAAATTTCATCTCAAGGTTTCATCTCCAAACAGGTGAAGTTTCCTTTTTTTTTTAAAAAGTCTTCTTTTTTATGACTTTTTGTCTCTTTGTCCCCTGTATAACTGTCTTCCTCAGTGATGTTCTCTCTCTTCCTCTTATTGGCTGCATGTATCTTTGTCCCGTGTTTTTCCTCTCTGTTTGCCTCTCTCTGTATCACTATCTCCTCCTGAACTCCTTTCTCTTCTCAGGCTCATCCTCTATCGCTGGGTCTCACTTTCCTCTCCCTGACACTCACCCGTTTCGATATCCTGCCATCTCTCGCCCATCACTAATCCCCCCACCTCTCTTTTTTCTCTCTCTGTAGTTTCTCTCTCTGGCTTTGAAATCCTCCCCCTCTCCCCCCAGTTCCTCTGCTTCTGCTAATCCTTTCATTTTCTTTGTCTCTCTTTTTTTAAAAGTCAGTTTAATTTCTCCTTCCTTTATGTCCTGGTTTTGTCTCTGCTTGTAGCTCATTTTTATCATGCCAGTAGTATAACAACTGGTCTATTTCTTCTACATGCTCATTGATTGGCAACTGGTGCCCAAATTATATGGAGATGAATTGCACTTACGGCTGACATCATCACCAAACATGACAACATGAATTTATAATGTTTGTAAAGTTATGGCATCCAAAAACAGTCTTTATGGATTTCATGGACCCTTGAGTCAAGAGAGTAAATTTATGTAAAAAGAAAAACTAAATTCAGCTCAATTAAAAACAATCAGGCAATTCAAAATATTTGACTCGTGAGGTTTGCAAGCGACAGCGGGGTCGCAGCTCCTCGGAGAGCCATGTTGGCCCAGTAGAAAGGCATGCTGGGAGGCTGGGAGGCATGCGAGGCGTATCGATCCACCTGTAGCATCCAGCTGTTTGTTTACCAACAACAAATCAATGCAGTGCTCGGCTGGGGGCCGCCATGCCTGGCCTCTGGTCTGTTGGGAGCACTCACACATACACTCTAACACACATACTGTATATAGAATACACACACACACACACACACACACACGCAGGCAGGCTGGGCAGCTGCTCTGGCAGATGTAGGGAGTTTATATGGAGTGAAGTCTGTCTTCGACCTGCTCTGGACTAAAGGAGTATTTTTGTTTTGGGTATGACATGACGTAGTTGTCTGCATATATAAGCCAAAGTGAGGTAGACGATGGGGACGAGCAGCAGAAGATGTACTTTTGAATCCAATTTTTCCACAGGCTAATTGTACCTGTACCTGTGAAAGACAAGCTATGATTGGTATGCTGCATACCATATTAGTTAGAGCTGAAGGTAGTTTGCGGTGCCTGTCCATAGATGAGCCTTTATAAAAACACACAAAACTCAAAATCATTCATGGCTAAATGACGGATCTCTCCATAAAAGCTGCTTCAACTTGAGTTTAAAATGATCCCAGTCATGATCACGTTTGAGTTCTGTAAATAAGGAGTTCCACATGTTGATCTCCTAAACAGAGAAACACATCTGTCCAAACGAGGATTTACAAACAGGCACACTACAATTCCCCATAAATGCACCCTGAGTTACTGAGCCAGAAACTTTGAGAGGGACCACCACGTCACTGAGCACCTGGGGAGCCGGGTTATTTAGGCATTTGTGCATGAGTTTAACATTAGCAAATGTATTGAAAAGATCAAAACTTAACACAACATATTTAGTTTCTTAAGAATATGGTGGTGGTGGAATCTTATTGGATTCCTATCCAACGATTGCACAATTATGCATCATTTTAAGAGGCTTGATTGTTGTAGAAGATGTTTGTGACCAAGAAGTTGCACAGTAACTTAAATGTGAAAAGATCATGGAATGCCTAAAACTATAAACTGTCTCTAATGAGTCCAAATGTGTGTAAGTTTGCTTTGGCAACCTTGCTGAGCATTGGTCAGGGTCCAATGCACAGTATAGTCTGCCATGTCTCTCGGTCAAGACACAGCATATTGTGTATTCTGATTCTGAAGTATTCAGGGTTTTTCTAAACACACTGCTATCAAGCATTTCCAACACATCCCTCCACTTCTGGTATGTGCACGCATGTTATCGCTTCACCACAGTTTCCTAAGAACTCTACAGGTTAGGGCAGCTCTCAAGCTTTACTAAAGAAACAGCATTGTTATTTTCTTGTTAGGAGGTTCAATAACAGGCTTTGACCTGTAGCACCGCATCTGTTTCAGAGATAGTTTACTGAACAATATGTAATAATTTACTGGATTAACCAAATAATAACATCTTGTCATTTTTGTTATTTCCTCACTTTCTCCCCATGAATTCAGTCCAAACAAGTAGATTTGGATGTTTTATGAATATTAGATGCAAGAAGAAAGTTTTCCACATGAATCAGGGTTTTTTTGTGAAATTGTGCCCTTACTGATGTGTTTGTTTCCAGGTGTCTGACCACAAAGGCACAGTGAGGAGTTGCACAAGGCCGAATGATGAGGAGGTATGCGGAGCCTTGCTCAGTGTTAGACTCATCCTCTACGGCACCTACCACCCACACAGGACCGCGCACGGTACGTGAGAGCGTCAACCACTTACTTTACTTACTTACTTACTTACAGTACTTTGAACACAGGCAATCTGAGGCGAGAATGGAGGCAGGGTTACTGTAGAGGACTGACACAAGCACTCAGTGGACTTTTGAAAAACAACACCAACTAAAAGCCATATTAATCAATGCATCAGTTAATTAAAAAGATTATAAAAAAATAAACAAGTAACAATATAAAATTATAAAAAAAAGAGAAATTTAAAATGTTTTGTCCTGATCACTTCAAGTTTTCCACAAGTGCAGCGTAAAAATGTCCTAACCCTCCACTCGCCACCAACACCTGCCCTCCACCTGCCATCTCTGCTTCTTTGGCTGCAGTGTAGTCAGAAGAAGTCAGTCGGGCCACTGACCACAGGGACTGTGATGTGTAATTACAGCGTGACCCCTGGCCGCCCCTCCCCAGTCCCAACCCCCTCCTCCACGGTGTGTGTCAGCTCTCTCCGGTGCCCACGACCTCCATACACACACACACACACCTCGTTAGCCACACCGGCACGAAGCCACAGCACCATCCTCCGTGTCCCTGTCGGGGGTTTTAGGGTTGTTAGAATCGCTGAGGCATGCTGGGAGAGAGACATTGAACCAGACTTTCCTGTTGATCTCTGTCAACGGGGGTCCGCACCGGTGAAAGAGGTCCTGGAATATCATGGACTTTTGAAAGATAGTCAGGAGAAGGGAAGGGCCTTAACAAATTTACTGTTGAAGTTAGGGAATGTTACAGATGGATATATTTTACAACTGTTTCCCTCCTTATCTTATCAAAATCCGAATTTTAGCCCAACTTTACTAAAAACCAGACTACAAGGAAGGAAGGAAGAGCGTTTTTAGGGCATGAAAGTACTCCAGCTCGGTTCTGGAAACCGGGAAAGTGATGGAAAAGTTGTGGAATTTCACCTGAGGGCCACAGTGGGAACCCTCTGTGTGTGTGTGTGTGTGCGCGCGCGTGTGCGTGTGTGGCGTGTGCGTGTCTTGCTCTGTTGCTCTCTCGTCTCTTTCTGTCAAGATGCTGATCTCTCTGTTGAGAAATCAATGGCTCTCCCCCCTCCTCCTCTCCCTCTCTCTCCATCCATCCATGTATCCCTCTCCGTGCTCCTGGATCTAACCCAAGTTCAAGCTGTTAGTCAATCTGCTGTCCACACACACACACACACACACACACACACACACACACTACTCATTCACAGGTTCTTACAGTGTTGCTATTCCTCAATCTTTTCCCCAATGACATCATTCTGTAGTAGTTTGCCGGCTGTGAACTTCACCCTCAGTCAGGACTTCATCGCTATAATTTCCAGACAAGCTCCTGTTATGCTGTGTGCAGAATAGGATTTTTGTGTTATAAATATATATATATCAAAGAAATGCTTCGAAATTTTGGGAATTTCACTTTTTTAGAGACTTATATGAAGAGATTCACACTTCACTCTCATGTCTGTACACTAAATATGTAGCTAGAGCCAGAGTGTGATTAGCTTAGCTTAGCAAAAATTCGAGCAGAGGGATTAAACTAACAAGATATAATGTATTAATCAGTCAGCTTTAGAGGTGATGGGAGACTGAGTTTTTACCTTTGGACAGAATACATCAGCTGTTGTGCTAAGCTAAGCTAACCATCTCCTAGCTCTAGTTTCATATTTACCACACAGATATAAGAGTGGCATCAACCTTCTCATCTAACTCTTGACAATAAAGTGAGTATGGGTTACACAACCAGGCCAAAGGTATGTGGACACCTGAACAAAGTATGTCTAAGTATGCAGCTTATGTCACCTGAACGTTACACCCACATGTGATTGTTAAATATATAACTGTGGGCTCCTCCGGGAAGACTTTCCACCAGATTTCCGTACCTGGCTGCAGGGAATTGTTCCCATTCACCTACAGGAGCATTAGTGAGGTCCAACACTGATGTGATGGCTTGTGTTATGGGATTCTAATTCATCCCAAACATGTTGGATTGGGTTGAGATCAGGGTTCTGTCCAGGTCAGTCAAGTCCTTCCATGCCAAACCATCTACATGGCCCTGACTTTGTGCATGAGGGCGCTGTCATGTTGAAACAGGAAAGGGCCTTTTAGTAACTGTTGCCACAAAGTTGGAGGGACGCTATTGTTTAAAATATCATTGCATGCTGTTGCATAAAGATTTTTCTCAATTGAAACTAAAGTGCTGAGCACAAATTATGAAGAACAACCCCAGACTAAAAGTACTGAAAAGTTTGTGCAAAAGTGTGTCCACATAACTTTTAGGCCATATAGTGCACAATGTGATTTAACATTACTTTAGAGCTGCTACTAGCTGTGATGCTAATGGCCTGTTGAACACAGCAACAAAATATGAACACAGTGTGTGTTATATTTTAGCATGGGGTGTCTGAGAAAACCACAGTCCCTGTCCAGGCAGTTTAAATATTACTAAAGGATCTCAGGTTTTTACTGAGGAGATCTAATGACTTCTGTCCAGTTCACACTCAACTTTGTGATTATTATAGACCACACACACATCCCAGTGGAAGTAGAACTTACTAAGTAAATACTGTATACTGATTTTCTGTCCTTTGTTAAAGCCTCCGCATCTCTGGAGTAAAAAAAAGTAATAACAGTAATACAGTTGTCAGTCTATTAGGTACACCTAGCTAAAACTAATGCAGTCTATGACAGCCCCACGATGAATCATACCTTCATGAAGGTCATAATGTTTTTGCTGAAACTGTTTTAGAGAGACATTTGTCCACCTCTTTTATGTTAATAAAGTTAGAGGAAGTATTAGAAACAGCCCTCAGTAGAATGCATTAGTGCAGCCTCCAAACTGATCATGAAGTTGAATCAGCACCTCTCTAAAATAGACTGCATTTGTTATAGTTGGGTGTACCTAATAAACTGGCACCTCAGTGTATATGCTGTCTAAACTGAAGCTAAATAAAACAGAATTCTGGACGGGATCAAATTACAATGCAACAAATTTGGGGACTATGATTGGAAACTCTTTCCTACTTTTAACACTTGTGCTAAAACACCGGTTATATAATGGCAACTGATTGATGATTTTGGTGTCTATGATCTTACTTATCAAGAGAATTTCCCCAAACCCTGATGCATTCCTTTAATTTACCTCACAGACTTGCAGATATAATTTTCAGTTCTCACACAGCTTTAGACATTTATAACACTTCCGTAAATGTACTCATGCGTACCCTGAAGTACAGATAACACACAGACAGAAACTGTGATACTTATGATGTCATTTATACTGTAGCGGACATGTTTGCAAATGTAATTGTTTTTACATTTCCAACATCCTCCATCTCTCTTTTATGCCCGTTAGCCAGCAGATACCACATGGTGAGCTTTACACATGATGTGTAGGATGAAGCTACAGCTCCAGCCCGGTTGTCTTTTGTGATCCAGCCTCGTCCGTGTGTGTGTGTTTGTACGTGTTTCTCCGCCTCTGTATGTGTGCTTGCCCCCGTGTGTGTTTGTTTGGTGGCTGTGCGGCAAGTGAAGGTAAATTGCTGTGATTATGTGGCAGTAATTGAACAGGGATGGTGTGTTTAATTGAGTTGTTGTTTCCTGATGTTTCTCTGTAGTAGCAGGAGCCGCCGCGCTGACAGGTGCCTCGTCTCGCCTCGCCGAGATGAGAGTTTTTTTATACACACGTAGGCTTTGTTGTGTCTTTTTTAGCTGCGTTTCTGTGTGTTTTGGCTTAATGGTGTTTGTTTGGCTGGAGGATGTGTGTGGGTTTTTCTGTTTCAGCAGGTAGAGGGAAGCGTGGGGTTTGTCAGATGCTTCTCTGAGCTCTGATAAGTTACATACATAATGTTTATAAGGATGTATAGTTTTAAATGTATCTGTGTGTGTGTGTGTGTGTGTGTGTGTGTGTCTACCTGTCTGTCAAAGTGTGTATGTGTATGCAGGCTTACTTGCTTTTATGTGTCAGTGTATGTGTTTGTGTAATGTGTGTGAGAAAGAGACTTTACATGAATCCGTGTGTGTGTTTTCTTACATGCATGTGCGTCTGTACACAGATCGTACGTGTGTGTGTTTGCATGCATTTGTGTTTACTCCAATGTATCAGAATGTGTGTATGTGTGCTATGAGTGTGGCTCTATCTGATCTGCCTCCTGGGCTCTATGGCCCAAATCAAATGGTAGGAAACATCAATTTCACCATCCTGTATCCTCCTCCTCCCCCCCTCTCCTCCTCTCCTTGTAAAATTTCTCCTCTCTTCTTGCTCTCCTCCCCCCCCCAGCTCCTCTCCTCTTTCTTTCCTCCCCTCCTCGTGCCTTGCTCTCCGCGGAGGTGTGATTACGTTCCTCCTCTGAGCACCAGTGATCTAAGGGGTTCAGTGTGCGCGTCTACATGTGTGTGCTTGTGTGTGTTTGGTGACTGCTTGGTGATCTGAGCAGCCCGGCGCTGCGTATTGTGCGGCGCAATTCACGGACGACGTCTCCAGATGAATGCCTCCATTCACAATTACAGCCTCTCCATTAGCTGCAGCCCTCGCCGCCTTGTTGTTGTCTTTTCTTCTTCTCTGCAAAAAAAAAANNNAAAAAAAAAGCAATTAAAGCAGGACAAAAACAAGCTAGAACACAAGCGGTGTACCTGGAAAAAGAAAAAAAAAACAGCAAGGGAAGGGGTGTGGGAGTGTTTGTGTGAGGTGGTGATTCTTCAGTCTGGGTTCACACTACACACTATCTCTGTTTTATTCTCCAGAAAAGCCTTCTGGATTTATTGAACATTCATGCATGAATGCAATCTCCTCTAAGAGACTCACACAAGCACTCACTGTCGGATATATATTTTTGATTTTCTCGTTGTTCTGTAAGTGTGCCTGTCTCATAGTTTCATTCTTAAAAGGATCCGATTTCCTCACAAGGATAGAAAGTTGAGGAAAACTCTAAAGTGAGGACATTTTGGTTTGGTTGATTTGTGGTAAAACATAAGGTTAGTTGTGTGTATCATTTTTACAATATGTAAATAATACACCTTTTACAGTTTCAAGTCATTTTTTTAATCAAAATATAACAAATTAAAAGTGCTGAATGAAAAAGGCCAAGTGCATTTTAGATATGCTAAAAATGTTTTATCAGAGCAGGATGTTTCTTTATTTATTTAATTTTGTTAAAGAAGTTATGCAGTGAAATGAATTGGAAGCCCATTTGTCCAATTATTGCAGATGTAAGCTTGACATTGTTTGCCTGTAAAGTGGAAGAATTTTTGTTGAAAATGTTCTGAAATATTTGTTCCCTCCAACCTTTCACTTCTTTTAAAAGAACACCCTGTGCTTTGCCAGTTGAAGGCTTTTGATGTGAAGAAGCAGCGGTAGGAAATGTTTTGTTTACATTAGCAAAGCAGCAAAGTATTAAGTCCCAATACTTACTAACTATAACTTATTACAGCTCTGATACGGCTGTAGTGAGGATGATATCAAACAGTAACGCTGGATTACGTGTTGCATCGTTTTCCTGCGAATCCCTCATAGCAGTTAAATCCTGCGCAGGAATTGGCGGACTCCACCACTAACAATGAAATCTACCATATAGAGAGGAAATTACAGAGTGTAAATGCACTGAATGGCTACTGCTGAAAAAATGCCCATCATAGTATCAAAAACAGGATTTGATTTTCTGAAAATCTGAAGGATTGTAACTTGTACTGCTGCATAAAATAGTAAAAACTCAGCAAATAATAACAGATTCAAGGATTTTAAGTCAGCAAAAGTGACCCTGAAAGACCTGTTTTTATTACTTCAGCCCAGTAAATGTATTTAGAGACCTAATTTCCATATTGTCTTTGGCAACATTTCAAACATTTACGCAAAATTGACTTGACATTTGGATGGAAACGTAGCTACTGAGGCAGACAGTGCCATGCACCGCTTTAACAGTAGTTCTATGCTTTTTTTTTTTTTTTTT
>NTHP01000071.1:1587345-1602948 GCA_003416845.1 Oplegnathus fasciatus | reverse complement strand
TTTTACTTCAGGGGGACCCCTGGAGAGCATTGTGTCCATGGGGTCGCGCCACCCGGTCCTTCACAGGGGGGCGCACCAGAGGGACCGTTACCCCCCTCTGGATCTGATTCAATGGATCTACCAGATGGAGAGAGACAGGAAGGTACGGGCTGCCGATATCTCCGTCCCAGCCAGACACAAGGTACAGTACTGTACACAGGGCGGGAACACACACATTTCACACATCACGCACACTGTGATTTACTATTCCAATAAATCACTGGCGCTGCCTAATTTCCTATGGATTTCAATTTCCCCCTGGACATATCTGCATTGATCAACTTCAGGTGTAAGGATGTGCCAGGCGTCGCTCACTGTGACACTGAAGAATGGCTCGCAGACCTCTGCCACACGTGTGTGTGTGTGTGTGTGTGTGTGTGTGTGTGTGTGTGTAGGGGTATGACGGTGGGATTTGTGCACATGCAGCATTTCTGTTCAACACTGTCGCCACCGCCGAGGCTTTAGGACACAAATCCTTGAGTCTGAGTAATAACATCTGAAAATGTCAGAATCATACAGACAAAGACAGTTGAATCAGGACTTGAGATATTGTTATTCTGATCATATCTGCTCACACACTGAGCCTAGGCCTGATTATGAGGAACAATTAAATATCATTCTGGCTTCTCCAACACTTGTTACTGCAGAAAGAAGAGCAGGGTATAACTCCCCTTTGAAATTAGAGGACATTTTGTGGTCTACTGAATCGTCTTTCAGCACAGTGTTTGAACTGAAACAAATACAATTCTCTTTCAGATTAATACTGCATTATCCTCCCACAATAATTGAAGCCTTCTATCTGTGTCCTTTATGCTGCATTATGAGGCCAATTACAGCTCTGACGAAAGTGTGTCGCTTGACGACAGGTAGCTCTGTTTGTGTGCATGTTGCTGCCTGCCGTGTCCTTGCAGGGGTACACGGTCCCCGGGCCTGTAGATGAGTTTTGAGCCGGCGTTAGGAGGCAACGACGAGGCTTGACAACGTCTTTACCCCGAGTTCCTCCCCTAGAGGCAGATCTGAATGGATCGTAGAGGCAAGGAGGAGAAATAAATTGGAGAAAAGGATAAATCGATGCTTGGCGGAGAGGCAAACAGACCTTCCAACCCCCGGCCCAGACACACACACATACACACACACACACACACATGTACCACGGCGTGGCTTTTTTTCCTTGGGCTGTATTGGATTGGTATGCAGAGCCGAGGAGAGAGACGCTCAGAAAAAGACTTGGCCTACAAATGATGTCCTTTGTTTGATCCACTAGGTTGGGGGGGGGTTGGTGGGTGGGTGGATGGGGAGGGTCGTCCCACAGAGACGGTGGAAGGGCTGGGAAACAAACATCTCTGTCTGTGAGCCTCTCTCTCTCTCCCTCACTAACAGCTTCTCATCTAAGGGAGGAGAGAGAGATCAGCTCCAGGAAAAGCTGGTTGTCATCTGTTTCTGTTGATGACTTAGAGGGCAGACAGGATGTGTTGTAGGTGTGTGTGCATTCCAGTGCTTGAATATATGCTAAATCTACCAACGTGAAGCTTTCAATTTGAAGGATATTTCCAGGTTATTACCACTTGTGTCTTTGTTGTTTGTAGTTTTGGTCATCATTTCTATGGGTAATAAATAACACTGTGCTTACTAAGTTAATTGTTGAGATCTGGGAAACACGATGTGTCAGTAAAAACAAGCAATCAGACAATCAAACAGATTTGTTATATTATCATAACCCAAAAAAAAAAGATGGCCAAAACTACAAAATAATAATTTACGACTTATTTGGGCCTCATGCAAGAACATTTATCATACAGTTCTTTTACTCTTTCTGTGAGGCTTTAGTGTTCCAGGTCTGATTCACTGCACAGACTTAAAGAATGCCACCTGTTCATGAAGAGGTGCACGCTCAAGAGATTTGATCATTATAAACAACGCCCCCGAATGCCTACATAAGTCTGCCCGTTCTGATCTGTTTTGGGGCAGGCTGAACTCACAAAAATGTCATGCAAGAGTAAAAAGAAAAACTTAATATTACAGAGCTTGATGCCCTGTTGTTGAAAATCAGCAGGAAAAAAACAAATTAAGCAGTGTCAGTAGTGGTTTTAGGGGATCAGAAAATATGAGAAAATATATCTGTGGCTGTCAATGCTGTGTCATCGCAGAGTGGTAACAGAAGCAAAGAAATAAAAAAAGTTGGTTCGACATTAAGTTAGACGACTTAAACGACATCTTGTTTAAGTCAGTTGGTTAATAACGGTCACGAGGATGTGACAGTGAAGGATTAATGAGAGAATATGCTCCGTTATAGGTGATGTTTCTTGCATAACGACTGAGGTTTTTTGTATTAAATGTTATAAGTCGTCATGGACAGGCACACATGCCAGTACACTCTAAAACAATAAGATAAAATACACCAAAATAAAATAGGTTGTTGAATATCTCAGTACACTGGCAAGCCATGATGTACATCACACTGATACAAAGAACAGAATATTAATTTTGGACTATATTTCATTTTCTTTTTGTTTTCTTTTCTTTTCTTTTCTTTTATTTTATTTTTTATTTATTTATTTTTTCTATGGATGACAATATCTGTCGGTTGGTCGGTCCACCACTTTGGTCCAGACTGAAATATCTCAACAACCAAAAGTGGATGGACTGCCAAATTGACCTGACTTTTTGAAGAGTAAAACATTTCTCACTTCCCCTCAACAAGATGATGTCGGGTCATTAAATGCTAACTGAGAAGACCTGTTTCTAGTTTCTGTTTTTTTATTCTTACGTTTTTATTACTTGCTGTAGAGATCTAAATTGCATTTTATTTTTGGTAATATTTCAAACATTTGTGAAATTTACTTGACATTTTGATGGAAACATAGCTAGCGAGGCAGGCAGTGCCGTACAACGCTTTAACAGTGGTTCTGAGCTACTTAGTAACTTTGGTGATCCCTTCACTCTCTATCTAGCGCCATCATCAGGTCAAAACTTTCATTTATGAGCTGCAAAACTAATCTTCCATCAGCCTCAGCTGTACTTTGGGCTAAGTGCTAATTAGCAAATGTTACCATGCTGACATGCAAAACTTCAATGATGAACCTGTTAAACATCATATGTGCTAAATATCAGCATGTTAGCATTTAGCTCAAATCACTGCCGTGCCTAAGTACAGCCTCCCAGAGCCGCTAGCATGGCTGTAGACTCTTAGTCTTGTTTATTTTTTAATTTAAGTTGATTTGGGAAACACATTGCAACTCTAAACTCATTTCGACTGGGACATTATAACTCTCGAGTCAAACTGTGGAGTAAGGTTATCTGCACACGACCACTGTTCGTACGAGTGGTTCCTGCATGAAGTTTATCAGACCAACTTCAGTCTCAAAACAGGTTTTAAGATGCTATCAAATCAAAACTTCAACCCCAGCACCAATTATTTATGCTCAGGTTTTTGCTCCATCACTGCCCACCCTGTCTACACACCACCACCCGATTCCTACTTCTCCTATTTCGGAGACATATACTATTCTCAGCTGTTAACCAGCAACGGCATACGACGCCATTTATTTTAGCTTGGGAGTTCTCTTTTCGCTTCATGTCTTTTTATAGTTTTGCTGTTCATACTGTACTCCCCGCTGTGCTTCTATTTTCATGAATGCTGTGAGAAATAATTGAAAGCGCCGTGTACGGTGCCGTCTGTTGCAGCGCTCCCACTTCCTCATGCCTTGTAAATACTGTATCACCGAAACCCCCGCTGTAAGCTGCCGGCTCGGGATTCCTCACAACTCTGAGATGTCAACACTCACTGAAAACTTGAGCCAAGATCAAATCGTAACCAGAATCTGAACGTCGCTCCTGTGGACAGAGCCAGGTTTTGATTGATTTCAAATTCAGCTGTTTGTCCTTGTCTTTATCCTTGAGAAAACAGAGTTTAATCAGATTTCTCACCCACGACATCCATAAGGAGGGGGAAAGGATGTCAAAAGAGTCACAACCCCTGCTGCACGTGGTGCTGGTGTGAAGTGCAACAGATGGAGGACCTCAAGGAGTCTTAAAGAGAGCAAATAATTTAGCACAACAACTATAAATAAATCATGGCATATTAAAATCAGACTAAAGGGCCGCTTCACAGATTTTACACATAAAGGTGTGTTTACTAGTCATGGGGAGTACTTCTCAGCCTGTGAAAACTGTTGTGTAATCACTTCTGTCACTCTGGAGGAAAGTCTGAGAAAACAACCCCTGATGATGTCACGAGGTTTGGGGGTGGAGATTTCCAATTTTTAACAGAAAGGCCACTTTACAAATTGGGGGCGTGGAGTTTAAAAGGTCTTTAACAAAAAGAGGGTTGAATGAAAAGATTCTATTGGTTGCATTATGGTTATCTAGCATGTCTGGAGGTTGCCCCATACCAGGGACTAAAAGTCAGCGCATCTCGGCTTCTTCTGCTTTGATTTTGACTAGTCTTTTTAAAAATCTGAGAGTCCTCCGTATTAATGCTCCTAATACTATCCTTTTATTTGTCTCTAACATTAAATATCTGCTCCACCACCCAGATGTCGAAGATTCCTGGAAACTCAGTGTTGGACCCCCTGACATCCAGTATGGCTTTCCAGGTAAGCTGCAGCATCACAAGTCCAGATACTGTAGTGAAGTTTCCATCCCGACGATCGTGAAAAGAAAGCATAAATTAATGTTTCCATCAGCTTCTACTGCAAATTTTAGGAGTTGGTCCACTGAGATAAACAACTGGTGGCGCTAATTCTCCAATCTGGTGCCATTAAACCTTCGCAGAAGAGGAGGACACAATGAGATTCCTCTTGTTTTTTTATGCACAAATTGAAAATGTGCATAAAAACATTTGGATGGAAATGCACTTACTGTTTCTGTACTGTCTCTTTGTATTTTGAGGGATTATTCGGTGTCTATTTAAGGAATTCTTTGCATGATGAAATAGTTGACATTGAAGGTTACAATTTGGAAGAAATGAAAGGGAAACACTGTGATTTTGTGTGTTTTCATACTAGAAACATGGCTTTAGCCCATTTGGCCACCAAAATGCCTGTTTTTCTTATTGGACATGTGGCTGCTTTTACATCGGAAACAATTAATCAATTAATTGACTAGTTGATTGACAGATGTTTTTTTTGATAATTAATTAATCCTTTTGTCCTGTCATTTTTTTTTTCATTCAAAAATGACAAAATTCCCAAGTTCCAGCCTCTCAGTTGTGAGGATTTTCTGTTTTCTTTGTTATGTATGATAGCTGAGTATCTTTAGGTTTTGGATTGCTGGTTGGACAAAACAAGGAATTTGAAATCACATTGGGCTTTAGGAAATTATGACAGGCGTTTTCCATTATTTTCTGACATTTTATAGACGGAACTATTTATCAATTAGTTGAGAAAATAATCAGCAGATTAGCTGATGTTGAAAGTAATCGTTAGTTGCAGCCCTAGTTGCTTTTACTGTATGCTTCAACATTTAGTTTCCGTAGAAGTTTTCTCACGTCATATACTCATATTAATACTGTATTCAACAGTTACACCAGACAGATGTTGTACGGATGTCCTCCACGGGGTTGAGACCTTCTGCCGTCAAGGAGCTTCACGAGACAAAGACCACCAGGGTTAATGTGGACAGAGAGAGCAGGTCCTTACCACCACGGACTCTCCAGGATGTGGTCATGGATGTGAAGGAGGTGTAACAGTCAGACTCTTCAGATCCAGGAGGAGGAGGAGGAGGAGGCGCTGTGAGCAGAGAGGCAGGGGAAGGGACGGGGCAGCAGACAGGGAACTGAAGAAACAAATATGAAGCATGGTTAAATAAAGACTGTAGTTGTGCAGCAAGCCAATTGATCATGAATCAATTCCATGTACGGTACTCTGACTGTGTGGCCTCAGTGTTGGCACAGATTATTTATTGCGGATTCCTAGCGTCGCTTTAAAACTCAATCACTCTCCCAGCCACAGGAACACGCGCAAACATATAAATCCTTCCCCAAAAACAAATAGTTTCAGGAGCAGGTCTCTGCACTCATCTCCCCTCCTCGTTTGCTTCCGGAAGTTGCAAAGGTTAGTGAAAGATATGTTTGTCTTTTTCCACTTCATTGAAGGGTGAACTCAGCTCAGTGCAATAAGAAATGGATTACCCATTCATTAAAGGGGCTGTGTCACTCCTCATTGAGTTGGACAAATAGCAAATTAATTTCTAGCCGCCTAATTTCTCTCTGTTCTCCACTGAATTTCCGATAACGTCGAATTACTGATCACAGCCATGTGAACTCCCTCAACTTTTTACCAATTCATTAAAAATGTGCCACAGCGGAGATGCTACAGAGGAAATTCTCTCTCTTATTTTTCCATGCTTCCTCTACCACCACAAAACTGTGTACAAACAGAAATCAACTCATGTGTTTAATTGAAATTAGGATATTAAAAACACCAGAAACCGTCACAGAAAGTGCTGGAAAAAGTTACTTTGTTGCCATTTTGGAATCAGAGACTTTTTACCAGTGCACCTCGATATGAAACAAAGATGTCAGAGTAATAGCAGCTTTTTCCCAGTCAAGTACAGGTCTGAAGGTAGTGGTGTTTTGTAAAGTAGCAGTAGTGTATTGACAGGGCAGTATTGATGTTTCAATTAGAGCAGCGTTACATAGTGCCGCAGCATGGTAACACGGTGCGTCTCCTGCCATCTGCTCTGCCTCTACGTCTGACGAACGAGGCACGTGGGGCTAATCGAGCCGCACATGAGCGATGGGACCGCGAGATCTATCACACACACACACACACACACACGTACACACACACATATCCAGTACGCACGTCCTTATGCAGAAAAATGGGGGGAAAGACGAGGGAGAGCTCCTCAGCCCTGCTGTTTAAACAGCCTTCGGAAAGCCTGTGATTCCTCCCCTTCTCCCTTCACATGTGCCACAGGAGCAGCCAGCAGGTTATTTCTCTGACAAGGAAACGGGCAAACGCACCAGATGCACGAGTTAAAATTCTTCAAAAGCTCATCTGACGGAAAAGACAAAAAAGGGAACGGCTTCTGCCAGGTTTTCTCGTGCTGGGACGGTCTGAAATAACAGTGTGCATTATGCCTGGCGTTATTGCCTGCCAAACCACACGAATCAAAGACCTCATTGTGTGGATTACCTCGTTAATCTGTTGATGCCATTGAGTAGTATTGCAGGTGTTAATGTGCCAGTTTTTTTTCTCTCTTCTCTTATTGGGGAGGTGTAGCGTTAGGTTGGTAATCTGCTTTAAATGCTTTCTGGGGAATGAGACGCTGAAACCTGGCCAAGAGAACTCTGCTATCGTGAAGAGCTTTCTCTTAATACAGCACGCAGAGGGGACTGACAGACTGAGGCTGCGGCGCTGATGCCAACGGGGACGAGCTAGTGAGCTACACGCCCCACGCCACTTGTTGAAATATATGACTGTATGAATAATGAAAGAGGAAGAGGAAAGTGATATTGCTAAAGCAGTCCCACAATGACATCCATCACAGGAATGCCTCATTGCTCTTCTTCCTCTGTTTCCTCCTGCAAAAACTCCCAAGTTGTGTCTCTTTTGGAGGAGCTAACCAAAGCTCGGCTGTGTGTCTGCCTGAGCTGATTTAGAGGTGAACTCCTAAACCAGAAAGAGAGAGAAAGATAAAGAGACAGACAGGAGAGAAAGACAGAGGGAAGGGGACAGAAAGAGAGGTAATCCTCCCTTTTTTCTGCTCCCCAGGGTGGTCTCTTCATCCAGGGCCTCAAAGAGGGACAGAATACACCTCCCCGCTACAATGGAGGGGACCCACAGGGGCTGTTGCTATCTGAGTGTGTGTGTGTGGTGGGGGTGCAGCTTTAAGCAGGCCTTTGAGTGGCCTAATTGCATTGGAATACAGCAGTCTGAGAGCTGGCTCAGATCACGGCGGGCTGCTGGAGGGGTTAGCGCCCGCACCTCGACAGCCACACTCAGCAAAAGAGCCCCGGCACAATGCACACAATTAATGCTCTCCCTCTCGTTAACTCTCTCCCCACTTTTTGTCCTCTCCTACTTTTCTCTCATTCTCCTCCTTCTCACCCCATATCTTACTCTCTCCTCCTCTCCTCTCCCTCTCTTGTTCCCCCCTCCCGACCCAGTATGTAGTCACTCACCCACTGTATTAATCCTCCCATACAGCCTGTCAATCTCCCTCTCTTTGATGCACACAACAATTACAGTAAGGATGAAAGTCGTGGGTCGGCTCTCGTTATGTAAGACTTGAAACAAGCCTGAGTGAGATTTATTGATATCTGAACAGCTAATCTGAAATAAAACCTCCACAACATGACATCTCTGTTATTACTTTTGCAACAATTGATCTGCGCTTGATGAAAAAGTATTGAATGTTTTGTCTTTCACTGTATATATTCCACAGTGTAACAATGCAAGTTACGTTGTTATAACTCCGGATATCTTTTATTTCCAGGATGCAGTCTTATAAATGGAAGGAGACTGGTTCAGTTCTTCTGATTTTTGACTTTGGACCTGGTCTGGTATGAGCCAAACAAGTCAAAGTTGTGGCAGGTGGTAGAAGCAAAGCAAAGAAATACCCATTTAGTCATGATTGTTCCCTAAAGATGAGACTGTAATAAACCAATAATGCTCCAACAGGGACTATGTTGTGTCTTTGTGGCACTAAATACCAAGTTGTTAAACATCTCATTGTACCTCATTAGATTATATCTCCTATAGTAATAGTCCAGATATCATAACAGTATTCAATATGGGCATGTACCTGTCCATAGTTAGAGATGAAACGATTAGTCGATTGATGGACAGTTTATCTGTCGGTTTTTTTTAGGTAAAAACTGTCTCTGATTCAAGCTTCTCAAATGTGAAAATTTGCTTGTTTCTTCAATTTCTATGATAATAAACTGAATATCTTTTGGGGTTTTGGACTCTACAAAACAAGCAATTTAAAGATCCCCTCCAGACATGTTTTAAGACATAAAATACAGTGCTTGGGATAATAATTTGTGTCCCATATGGTTTTCCACAAAAAAAACCCATCGAATTAGCTTGTTAAAAATTGTTAAAACTACATCTACTCTCCATCATTGAAAAAATACAGAATCTATAAATATGCAAATATGTTTTATTTTTCAAAAGTTGAACTATTAGACACAAGATGTCTCCTAGCTCACTGAAAAGTCAGTTCTCAGTGTATGTGTATGGGAGGTTTCAAGTGCCCACACCACACTGTGTAAAGTTGCATACTGGACCATGATTGGCTCCAGACTAGCTGTGATGTCACAAAAGTCATCTCGTACGTTCACGTGTCAAACTGAGATTTGAGGTGAGCACAGAGTAACTTTTCCCCCTTCAGCAAGTGAACTTTAAAACAACCTTCTGGTGTCAAACTCTGCACTTAAATCATTCTGCACAGCGAAGCTCAAACATCCGAGTCAAGTAACAATAAGCAAAACTGTGGAGTGGGACTTTAAATATGTCATCTTGGGCTCTGGGAAATTGTGACGGGCAATTTTCGCCAGTTAGATGATGAAAGCCATCGTTAGTTGTGGCCTTGTATGCAGTAATTTTGCAGTGATTTATGTGTAGCATCGTTCTAAAAGTTATTACACACGGACTATATTTCTGTCAGAAGGGTAGAGGCCACAAGTTACTGTATCTTCCTCCTGCAGTAGACAGTTCATTATATGGGTTAATATAGTCAGACATACAGACAGATCCCAGCCTCTTTCCCTCCAGTTTGTTCCCTCCAGTTTGTCTTTAAATGGGACTCGGTGGACTGTGTGTGGAACAATCAATGAGTTTAAAAACATATCATATTTAACCAGCCCCTCCTCTGATTTTCTTTATTACACGAGCCGTGTCTTAATAAAATCTAATTATTTCCGCTCACAGGACGCTTTCTGGTGAGAAATTGGCAGAGGGATGTGAGCTGATGTATGGGGAGACAGTCGCCTAATTAGAGCGTTAGAAATTGAATCTTTACAGCACACGGGTCATATAATTATCCTACTGTTAATTTAACGCTTACATTCTCTGCTGTTCATTTTTATTCCCTTAAATGTAGTTTGGCAGCGGCCCTCGGTGCTCAGCTCTGTGTTTTTGCTGTATAAGAGGAGGCAGCATGGCCCCTAACATTGGCCCCTCTGAGTGATTGAATAACTGAGGACCCTGCAGTCCAAATAACAAGGCTCGCATCATTTATGCATTGTTAAGCCATGTAATTGAAACGAGCCATAGTTTGCATATTACACCATTAAAATAATGTGCTTTGCGTTTCTCCCAACACGACTATTTAAGCCTGTGTGGCGATGTGGTAATTCCTTGAATTACAGCCTAATTACCACAATGTTCTTTTGATTTGGCCGATTTCAATGTTACGCCACAATAATGTTCAATATTACCAGAATGAATTACTGAGCCGTGCCTGGAAACTTTTCCTCGTATGACTTAAATCCTGGCGGCTTCATGTGCTATCAGTGCAGCTGGATTCACATCCATAAAGGATTATTAGCCTATGAAATGAGATCCATTAAAGGCCCAATCAGTAATACTTAATTGAAGAGCTTGAGTTGTACATGGAATATGAGCGTTTTATGCTTCTCAACTGATCATCATAGGCCTGGTTTATATCACTGTTTACGGATGTCATTAATGTCAACAGACCAACAACATCAGAAAACATTACAGACTTGTAATTACTGTTGTCTGTGGTTTATCCTTGCAAAAAAAGACTTGTCTGTTAATTACAAGTGATCTGATTGAGTCATTTCCAATCTTATATGTAAAATTTTGGCACATCTTGGTCGCACATGTGCCTTTTAAGGGATGAATGTAACCAAACTATGCATTTAATATACAATTTTATGTCCCTACATTTATTTTAAGATGATTACATTTTATATTTGAGTCATCTTTCTTTGTGCTATCAGAGATTAAGAACGTCTCTTTTGGCCACTAAAGCAGCATCAAGACAAAAGGAAAAGTTGAACAGCTTAAACCAGTGTATGAAATCAAAATCCAGTCCAGGTCGTATAAAGCAGGGAATGGAGAACATTTTGTAATTAGCACTTAGCGCTTTGTTGCGCGCCCCTGTATTGTTCACAGACCTCAGTCTAAACACATGACATGTGTCCTTGTGTGAACTCTTCGAATAAATTAACATTGCTAAGAATGATTTGTGAGAGTGCGTATTCAGTATGTGGACTTTTCTGTTTTTATTGCAGTTTGAATATATTTTTTTTGTAACTATTTCTTTGATAATTGCTTTTTTATTGCCTTTTAATTTTACTGCAAGGTCCAAGTTATTAAATAAAATGTTTAATTACAGTTTCAGTCATTTGCATAGTTTAGAAGTTATAAATTGTGGATATCGAAGAACTGTCTCCATTGATTTATAGGTTTAATTTGTGGCCTGTATGTATTACTTTATTTCTGGTGGATTGAATTGTTATAGGCCATAGACCGACCAAAAGTGCTTTTTAATTGCATACATACAGTAGGAATTATTAATGCATTCTAATATTCAGAATTAAGGGACTGCTTCAGAAGTTAGCAAGTTGAAACATACTTCTGCGAGCTCAATTGTTGTCATTTTTTTCACACCGTTTGCTTTATGTCACTGCAGTGTGAGGAGCAGCTTTGAGGACAGACATAATCTCTCTCATCTTTTTCAGTTTTTCCAGCCCTTTCTCTCTCTCAGGGCCCTGTGCTCTTTACTCCTCCCTCCTTTATCCCTGCGAAGGCTTTGTCCCCTGCAGCAGAGAGCCTCTCTAAATAGAGGCCTTTAGATAGTCCAGGAACGGGGGAGGAGGGGGGAGCACCAGCGACGCGACTGCTGTTGTTTCATTTACCTCTCCCTATGGCAACCAGCAGCGGTCGGCCAGGAATGTCCCCTCTCTGGACAAAGTCCTGGTCCCTGAAGCTGACACTGGGGGGACGACAGCTGGGACGGGATGGAAACCTGCCCTCCCTGCCCTGGACTGGAGGCCTGAGTCTGGACTTAATCCTCCTCTTCACTTGTGTCTGTCCTCACTTTACTGGATGATGAGCAGCCGGAGAAGCTTTTCACACACTATTAACTCTAAAAGAGTTTTATATAAGACCTGAAAATAATTTCTAAATCTCTTTTGGTGATGTAAAGAATCCTAAAAGGCTTTCAATACTGTTGCGCCGCGCTCTAATGATCCCACATAGATCCTTTACAGTGCTGTAAACAACCATTTAGGAGCCCATGAAACGCTTCAAACTACATTTATTGAAGGAACATTTTGGGAACCATATAAATGGCATATTTCAGTGTTTAAAAAAAAATCATTCAAGCTATATATAGAGCCTCAATTTCAATCCAGGGACCCTCCTTTTTCTGTGTGTAGCCACTCCTCCCAAGGCAGGCTTGTTAATTCACTTTACAGCCTAGTAGGACACAAAAGTGGATTTGTTTACATTGTGGGCTGTTAAAAGTTTTCAAGTCGAGACACATGAAAGATGTCTCCATTGACAAGACTTCATTGAGAAAAATGTACGAGCCTACACTTTTACAAACACTGATGAATGTTAGTAAAATTAACAGCTTTAATAAGAAAAGGTTTAAAAAGCTTTGATGGAGACAGAGTTAAGTTGTATTAGGAGTTGTTTTGTTTTTTTAAATAACAAATATCTCAAATTAAACTGCTATAAAACCTTTACCTGAATGATGTTGAGACAGATAAGAGAATACTATAGAATAGGTCAACAAATGAGGTCCCACACTGTCCATTTCACTTGCATTTTAATCCAATTTATTCACGTTTTATTACAAGATAATAATAAATAATAAAATCGATTTGATTGAAACTTGCCTGAGCTTTTTCCTTTGCCACATGTCAAACAAACTGGTTATATTATAGACTCATTTCTCCTTCACCGCATAATGCCAAACATCTCAAAAACATAGTGAACTTTGTCTGCTGTTTTAAAACCGGTTTAAATCAATTCCATTTCAAATTATTTCGTTTGTTTCACAGTTACATGAGTTTAAAGTGTGTTTAATTGATGTTAAGTCAAAACTAATGTTTGGTTGATGGACTATATAAAGATTCTCAACACTTTGGGGAAAAATGCTACATCAGTATGCTCTTCCATGCACACACACTGCTGCACAAATAACACATATTAACATATAATATGCACACACTTACAACGCCTGAGCAGAAAGGCTGCAACACTGCAGCACTGCTAAAAACATTAACCTGCATTTTTCTTTCAAATAGGCCTCGTCTATATATGAATATGCAGATCATATGCATATGCATGTAATTTGAAATGTAACTATCTTTGCTGCAATGAAAAAAGTTTACATCGCCTTACCCAATTAGGATGTTACACACACGTTTCCATAACAACATTTAATATCATAAATGTGCGCATAACTACAATCAATAATTAACAACAAAATGTAAAAGTCAACCTCAATAAACAGCTGTATATCCTACACTACAGAGCTTTGGTATTAATCTCCCCAACAGAGGAAATCCTGGTCTCCTGGATCTGGGCTACCTACAGCCTGAGTCTCGATAAAACATGATTATCAAAGTAAATCAACTGTATCTTACAGTTGCACTGCTGATCCCGGTGCTCCGTCTCCCCATGCTGCACTCCGGCTCTCCGCTTCCACGGGAGCCTCAACTCGCACCTCTCCAACAAAGAGAGTAGTGTTTGTTGAGACTTCCCCGCAGCCAATCACCGCGCCGTTGCCCTTGGTAACCACGTCCATCATCCTTTGACGTCCAATGAGCGGCGGAGGCGGGGCGGAGTCCAGGTGCGCCTCGGCGTCCACTTGGCAGAGCGCCTGGGAGCCGCCTGTGGGCAGGAGAGGATCTGTCAAATGCGAGGTTCCTTTAATAAGAGCGACCAGTCCGGCTCCGAGAGTCATGGCGACCGCAGCGTCTAACCACTACAACATCCTCACCTCCAGCGCATCCATCGTGCACTCGGAGCCCGGCAGCATGCAGCAAGCCACGGCGTACCGGGACGCGCAGAGCCTGTTGCAGAGCGACTACCCGCTGCAGAGCAACAGCCACACGCTCAGCCACGCACACCAGTGGATCACGGCGCTGTCCCACGGAGAGGGAGCCCCGTGGTCCTCCAGCCCGCTCGGCGCGGAGCAGGACATCAAACCCGCGGTGCAGGGCGCCCGGGACGAGATGCACAACTCCAGCAGCAACCTGCAGCACCAGTCGCGGCCACCCCACCTGGTGCACCAGACGCACGGGAACCACCACGACGGCCGGGCGTGGAGAACCACCACCGCGGCGCACATACCGAGCATGGCGACGACGAACGGCCAAAGCCTTATTTACTCTCAGCCGGGCTTCAGCGTCAACGGGCTGATCCCGGGCAGCGGGCAGGGGATGCACCACCACAACCTAAGAGACAGTCATGACGACCACCACAGCCCGCACCTCAGCGAACACGGCCACCCTCCGTCCCAGCATCAGCACCAGCACCGGCCGCAGAGCCACCACGACCACTCGGACGAGGATACGCCGACCTCGGACGACCTGGAGCAGTTCGCCAAGCAGTTCAAACAGCGGAGGATCAAGCTGGGCTTCACGCAGGCGGACGTGGGACTCGCCCTGGGGACCCTGTACGGAAATGTGTTTTCCCAAACCACCATATGCAGGTTTGAGGCCCTGCAGCTCAGCTTCAAAAACATGTGCAAGCTGAAGCCTCTGTTGAACAAGTGGTTGGAGGAGGCGGACTCCACCTCGGGCAGCCCGACCAGCCTGGACAAAATCGCGGCGCAGGGGAGGAAAAGGAAAAAACGGACTTCAATCGAGGTAAGCGTAAAGGGAGCTTTGGAGAGCCATTTTTTGAAGTGCCCTAAACCGGCAGCGTCGGAAATAATCGGCCTGGCGGACAGTCTGCACCTGGAGAAAGAAGTGGTGAGGGTTTGGTTTTGTAACAGGAGACAGAAGGAGAAACGCATGACCCCTCCCGGAGCTCTGCCGGGGAGCGAGGATGTGTACGGGGACACGCCGCCGCACCACGGGGTCCAGACCCCGGTCCAATGAACTCTGCTGGACCGCTCCTCCAGGACATGTTTATCCTTTTTATTTATCCCCAAGGTTATATATAAATCACTGGACTATGAAACGCTATAGTGGGTGTTTTATGTATAATAGATGCAGTGAGTACATACACAATATCTGCAGTGAATATCTGAGAAATGGAAAATGAGTGAGGAGAGGACAGGACATTTTTTTCCTCTCCCAGAGCTTAAGGAACATAAGCCTGTGTTGTGTTCTCCGAGGATACATGCCCAGCACTGTGACTCCAGTCGACGCAGTTTCAAGGTGTAGCCCCTATTGTGTATTGAAATTATACTTGACGAAAAAAAAGAGGGAGGGGAGGAGGGATACCTGGTTTCAGAAGAAAAGGCATAGCTGAATGGTTTCCATTCGCCACTTTTATATCAAATCGCAGAACACATTTTTTCCTGTGCGTAAAAGGGAAAGCAAATGCAAAGGCGTTTAGTTTTGTAGCTCTAAATTGTGCGTCCAGCAGTGATGGGTGGGTGGGTGGATGGGTGGTGCAG
>NTHP01000071.1:1568797-1587331 GCA_003416845.1 Oplegnathus fasciatus | reverse complement strand
GGGGGGGGGTCAAAGGAGCTGCGTTAATGGAGTAAACTGGAGGCCAGTAAAGGCTGCAGCCCCTGTCCAGTGGAGTCCAGCTGAGGGTGAGCATCGCCTGAGTCCCATCTGTCAGCCAGGCAGCACAGAGC
This sequence comes from Oplegnathus fasciatus, assembly GCA_003416845.1. Taxonomy (NCBI): domain Eukaryota; kingdom Metazoa; phylum Chordata; class Actinopteri; order Centrarchiformes; family Oplegnathidae; genus Oplegnathus; species Oplegnathus fasciatus. The sequence goes on along the minus strand of NTHP01000071.1, from coordinate 1,587,200 downwards.
CGCTCTGCATTCAAAACTCTGCTGGGAAACTGCAGGCCATTCAGCTCTTATTTATTCTGTGAGGACTGAGGTCAGGATTTAGTTATGAACACAGATTGTTATTATTATTATTGTTATTATTATTATTATTATTATTATTATTATTATTATTATTACATGTGTGCAGCTCACTGGCTAAACTCTTCAGTAATTGGCCTGAGTGCAGTGATGTGGTAAATAAAAAGTGTATGACCTCTATCATGAGTCAAACAGCAGTATAAACAAAAAGTCCATTATATTTTTCACAAAACAAGCGTTAAATAATATTTCTCCCCCCCCTCAGAGAGTCTCCCAGCTCCAGGAAGGGCTCCGTGGCGATTGATTGGATTATCCGGCACTTTCCCACAGCAGGATGGGCTATAGATATATAGATATCTACAAAAATATATGTCACCAACTCTCACAGAACATTTGGATCCACTTTTGTAAATATTGTATAACTTTAAAAGTCATGGCTTCATCCCTTTTTTTTTCTTTCTTCACTGGGGCACTTTTTTGGATTGATGTTTTCAAAAACAAACAGGTTGAATTTTTAAAATCCAGTCTCATTCATAGCCTACCTACTGCCTTGTATTCGTGTGCTATTTAACGTTCATTTTGTTGCCGAAATCATGTTCGTTTACAGTTGAATAATTTTTTGTAGCGCATTTTATTTTCAGTCTGAAGATTTTTTTTTTGCTAATGTGAAATCAATTTAATTTGTTCAAATTGTCTAAGGAGTTCTGTTTTGCCATTTTGTGTCCGCTCTGAAATTACATTAGATTGTGTTTCCAATCAAAATATAGTGCTTTAAGGACTAAGGATTAATCGATAACACTATTGTAGAGAATTGTTCACAATGAATCAGACCTAGAGTGGATAAAAGCGGAGATAACCATCACGATTAGTGTGTTTGAAAAGAAAAATAATAATAAGGCCTTTAAATTTCTTCCCAAAATACATTTTAGTGACATTCCAAAAAATGCAGCATATGATCAAAATTATTATTATTGTTATTATTGTTATTATTATTATTATTATTATTATTATTATTCACAAGGTGTTATTTTAATTTGTTTGTGAGGTCGTTGCCATGCATTTCATTTCAGCCATTTTGTTCATCTTCGTCTATGTTGCTTTATTACATGGGGGAAATTGCTCGTAGACATTTAATTTTATTTTTTAGTATTGTTAATGAGATTGTAATTTATTATACAATGGCTTTTATAGATGACACAAAGTGCGAGATATATATGAAATGACACCGAGAAGGCTTTTGTTTTGTAGGGAAGAAGAGAGACATATTTTTTATCCTTTTTTTCCAGCGGGATTGCCACAGCCTGGACCGCCACAGCTAAATGTATATACATCTTTTCTCCGTACAGTAGCTTGTTTTTCGTTTTATGCAAACACAGATATCCAGGGACTTGGTTTTTTTTATTTTTCCTCTCAAGTGTTCTTCCCCCCCCGCCCCCCCTCCCCTCTTCCTGATTTGTGCTTCTCCTGCAGAAAACAACAAGCAGAAACGATCATGGCATTGAAATCTTTCCTCAGTAGCTTTAATGAATCGATCCAACTCATAATTCACTGAAAATTCAAGTTGTGGGATGTAGACCTGTAGCAATCCGACGCTGTTTCCTTGTTGTTTTCTTTCATTGCTTGTTAAACCAGTCGTTTGGTTTTGGGGGGATATAGGCTATGTCATATTCACTGGATGAACTTGGGGTAGATAAAGCAGAGGTGATAAATGCCTGTAGGTGTTTTTAATCACTTGACACATGAACAACGGACTTGCACATTTTTAAATAATGGGGTTGATATTAAACAGCTTTTTTCCAACGTCGAGGCTAAATGTATTTTTTTTTTTGCTGCTGCTGCTGCAGTGAGTTCACTGTCTGCTTCACATCTGTGGTGTTACAAAAAAAACATGCTTCTTGCTTTGAGCCCATTCGTTTGGGTGGAATTAATGCTTGAGAGAAAATCAGGGTTGATGAATGGAAGATTGTGAGCCGATGATGTGTTGTTTCTGCCCCAGGCTGCTTTTAAATGGACTGGCTTTGGCTGGGGAAACCACAGCCTCCATCTAGGGTTAAATTAGGGGTTCCCAAAGTGGGGTCCGAGGACCAGTAGTGGTCCTTAGGAGGATTGAAAGGGGGCCAACATGGTGATATTTTGATTTCACCGCTATTTTATGTGGAGCTCGAGGTTTCGCTTTGTCTGTTGCACACTCACAGTATACTGTGAACTAAACCATTTAGATGTTGTCACACATGGAGGTTAAAACAAAGATTATTAGCATTTTAAAATGTATTATAACCCCTAAAATCCACAAAGTTCTTTTTATTGACCATCATTTGTCTGCTCTTGGTCTAAGATGCTTTTTCTAGCTTTGTTAAAAAAAACAAAAAAATATTAATTCTTTTGTATTTGTCGATTTCAGGAGACAAAAACGTGCCCCTTGTTTTACCCCTTTTTGGCTGTAAATCTCGCGTCACTTGGGCTGACGATGAGCCCTTTAAAACCGGACTTTAAACGCACCACAGGTTGTGAGATCTAAATGAGTGTTTCCTGCTTTTAAACAAAACTCATATTTGTCCCTTAGATATTCCCATGAAAACAGAATGTTCTGGATCACCGGATTAGAAATGCTCTTCTTAGGAGAAAAAAACCACGAGGCTATAATATTTCTGTGGGGACTTGTGGTGACAGTGATATTGACAGTGGTGACCCTGATGGTATTTTCTCCCTCCCTATGGTGTGTCATCTCTCTCTATAATATCCCCATAGGAACCTGTGCTGTGATATTTCTATGAGCATCTCTCTCTAAAATCTATTCTGCCTCATTTTATGTTGGAGCTGACAGCCAAAATGCAAAGCTGCTATTTCCCCGCCACTTCCTGCATAACGACAAAAACAAAAAAATGTGTTGTTCTCATAATAATATTAATTACAATCGGATTCTTCTCAATTTCACCCGACGAGCTGCCAATCCCTGTCCTGATGTGTGCAGCGGTGCTGGTGAGCCTGTAGGGAGATTTACACTCCTCAGCATTATTAGGCAAACGAGGAGGATGGATTGGGAATCGATAGCTGATCGGTTATGGATGGCGTTGACTAACAACAATATTAAACAATAAAAAGTAGGGCCCTCCTTGATATCATTTATCCACTGAATTAAGAGAATAAACACCACCTGTACCTGGGTATTGCAATGAATCAAATCCTGTAGTGACTTTAAGTGTGGTTATGCAGGTGTTATTTTTTGGGACAGAATAATGACATAAAAGTGACGTGTTCCCCTCGTGAAAAATGTACCATGATATTCCCATAACACCCAGGACTGCAGTCTGTGCTTTCTTATTCAAAAGTGAGTTTTTACTGACCTTATTGGACTTGATTGTATTTTAAATCAACGGCGATGTGGTTGATGTAGTTCTATTTGGGATAGTAAGCCCAGTCGATATTATCCCTCTGAAATACAGCACGTGCTACTGATGACTAAACAGTGCATCAGTATCACTTTCACGTGCTGTTTTGTTGTGGATGCGGGGAAATAAAAGACGTCCCTCTCTGCATCATCATCACTCGCCGTTTGACCTGCCATTTGGATGCCTGGCACGAAATGACACCCGGAAATAAAGCCCTCTCTCTGAGCTCTGAAGTAGACTTTTGTGGAGCCCAGTAATCAAAAAGTGCGCCCTCGTGCCCTTCATCCGCTCTCTAGCAGATGCAATTAATAGCGCGTCGCGTTAATTACACCTTCCTTTTTATTTAGGTGACTTGAAATTTCCCATTAGGCTCCCAGGGATGGAAAACACACACACACACACACACACACACACACACACACACTCTACTGTTGTGGTGCTGAGCTGTGGAGAGACACAGAGGGGGATAGTCGGTGCTCTAGCGCCATCTAGCGACTCCAGCGTGACCCGAGGGTGAGTCCAAGCTGTTATGTCACTTTATTGTCTGTGAGGGTTGGGTCAAAAATAAGTCATGTATTCAAATCTATGCTAAATCATTCATTTATGGCAGAAATATGGAACATAACGGTGAAGCTTGTGGCCTGGTGGAGATACATTTAGTAATTATTATATAATAAATAAAAAAAAGACAGTAGAGGCCTTTACAACAAGATATCAAAGTAATATAACAGGATGTTAAAATACCATCAAATATTGTAGAACTAAATCACACTTGCTGATACTTATTACAAAAGACACACGCCACTGTCAGTGCTTGTAGGAAATATTATTATAGTCTTATTTTTATATTTTATATTATAGGGACAATAAGTCATATTTTCATATTCATTTCTTTGTTGTTGTTTTTCTTGACTCAGCTAATGCTGAGACAATTAATCAATCAACCTATTAGTTGATAGACAGAAATTTTGATAACTGATTCATTGTTTAACCCTTAAATGGTCCCACCTGGAAAAATAATAATATCATTTTTTGTGTTATTTAGTTCCTCTGTTTACCGTTAATGTACACTTTCAACAATCTGAATACATTTTTCACAATTTAAGAGAAATAAAAGACTCTTTTTATGGACGAGAGCAAAGTGTAAACCTTGAGAAATGAAACCTTTTACATAAATCATAAACATGAAACATTTATGAAGATGAATAAATAAAATAAAATAAAAATAACTAATGGTCATACAAAAATAAGAAAAAATAGAAATAAGAAAAAGTCAATATGTCTTGGAACAAGATCAGATCTGCTCATCTGTCAGTTTTTTTGGGTGATGGATTCTCTTCCTGTGATTTTCTATATTTTCTATACACTTCAATCTGGAGTTTCACCGCTGCAGCTGTTATTGTGCTTACACTTGTCTGTTTTGACTCATTATCACCGGTGTCAGCGGTATCACTCTAGATTTACCTAAAATGCTTACTTTATTTTCATTGAAAACATTGAAATGTCTGAAAAATCACACTGATAGAATCATTTCAATGAATGCACAGTGGAACGACTTTAGATTTATCATATCAACAACAGTTCATGACTTAAAAACTTTGTATTCCATGACAATATTCAGTTTTGGTAAGAAATATTCACTTTACTATTAACGGACATTTTAACTGAGATTATGTTTTTACAAAATGATCAGACTTTTGGGGGGATATTCATTTAAATCATTCTGCTCAGTAAACCCTCTAAAATTAAACTAAATCAAAAAGAATAATTATTACATGAAAACTCCACCATAAACAGGACACATGTGGAGAGGGATTTTTCTGCCACTGAGCCACCTGAAAAGTTCTGATAGCTGCAGTGCATCCTGGGGATGTTTCTTCACTGAGTGCTAGAGATGGCTCAACCAGGTTGCGTTAAGTACAACTCATTTTTCAACAAGGTGTCACAAGTCTAAATGTGAAGACCATTAAAGGGTTAAGTCATCTATCAGTTGCAGCTCCAGCTTCTCAAATCTGAGGATTTGATACTTTTTCTCACTTTGACATTATTGTAAATTGAACATCTTTGGGACAAAACAAGCAATAAGCCTTCTTCATGGAAGACACTCTGATGTGGCACAGTAGGAAAAACATGGATGTAAATAATAAAATGAACGATGGCTGAATTCCATGTAGCTAAACAATTCAGAGCAAAAATAATTGATGAGTGAGTAATTAATCAGTAACAAAAATAAAGGTTAGTTGCAGCCCTAGACTCAACAGTAAAAATGTAGCTGTAGCAGGAGTCCTGGCAAGATAATCACACTAACCCACACGCCAGTTTTACAGACCTTTTACCAAACTCCATAGCTCCGCCTTGCAGATTTGTGCTTATAGCTGCAAAGTGCCTCTCTGACAGTCAAATGCTGAATGTGAAAGGACATCCCAGCCTGTAAAGCCTGTTCAGGCCAGCTGGCAACACCATGCAGGATATCAGCTGAACAGTTTGAAGTGTCTTTTATACACATTTTTATCAGGTCATCGGGGTTACTATACATACTCCTTCCCTCATCTGTACTGTAAGCGAACCTGTTTTATTTTACTGCTGTTGATCCACAACATTATTTCTGCGTGCCTCCAGCCATAGGTAGTGAAGTGGGACATGCTCTCTGGTGTCGAGACATGGTTAAATGAGCAGTGCTGACTCGGCACATCCAGCCCTGTGACAAGCCATTTTATTTGTGATTAGCAGATTCACTAACCTGTTGGAAAAGTGACAAATGAAAGTGTCATCGAACAGCCTGAACGTTAATACATAATCTTGCTCAGACCACATAATGTAATTTAACATTGTGTGTAACAACATAATGTTTCAATATGATTTCCTGCGGTCTAATTAATTTTGAAAATGAATGTTTTTGTGGCCAACTTTATTTACCCCCCAGAGATCTCAATCTAACGTCTTTGTATAAAGTTTCCCTGTCAAACATCATGTCCATCTCTGAATAGTGTGAAGATGAATCAGCCTTCTGTATCAATCACTCATTCAATCTGTCTTTTTCTTTTTGCCCCCCCTCTCCTCCTCCTCCTCCTCCCCCCAGCACACAGATAACAGTGATACAAGCTCACGAGCTGAACATAATTCCACCATTTGACATTGTTGTTCTTCAATCTCACTCAGATGCATCGCAGCTAATTACACTTTGCACACTTAAGTACACAAATGCGTGTGTGCGTTCATTTGTAAACGAGTTATTGTTTAATTATAACTTCACATGAACTTTGCTGATCAGTGGGGCGAATCGTGTCTCCCCTTCAGCGCATAATTATTCAGGCTATAATTGCTCGGCCTGTTTGTGAAACATGCTCATCTCTCAGCAAGGCCATCTTACACAGCTTCTGTGCCAGATCCTCTTTGCGAACGCCCATGAGCCTCTAAATGGTTTCTGTTTAAGGCTGCTGAGAGAACAGGAAGCTTTGGATGGACAACAACCGTTAAAGTTCACGAGGAACAAAAGATAATTAGAAGGTGAAAATGTAAAGTTTTCCTGGTGCTACTTTAAGTTAAAATGCACATGTAACTCATGAGGCAGCGTTTTTCACCGGAACTGACCAAAATCGTGCTTTTCTAATTAAACATTAATTTGCCATAAATTTCTCACACATGTGAGACATCCACACACTAGCTTTATGGAGCTTTTGACTGCATCACATGGTTTTCATCAACGAATGGAATGGTTGCAACTGGTGAAGCAGCTCCGTTTGCTGATGAAAATTGTGAGACGTGGTTGAAAACTGAGAAAGCTAGCAAGTGGACCTTGAGTTGAGACTATTTTGTCACACATACTGATCTCATGGTCAAAATGAGACATGCTAAGGTTTTTTCCAAACTTGAAAATTAAAGTTTCATATACAAGCATTCACTGTATATTATCTGTATTAGAAGATATAGAAACATAAACATATAGGAGCATAAAGTACAACACAAATAATTGAACTAAATAAAATAAAATAAAACAAAATTAAGTTCTGTTATATAAGTAATATTACAATAATAAAGTCAGTATACAGTATTTTCTTTCTTTTTTTCATTAGTTTCAGGGATTTCATATATCACTTTAAAGATGCAACTAAACTGGGGAAACTTTCAAGACTCTAGCTTTATGTATATACAGTTTCGCCTGAACATGTTCACACATACTTTTACTCCATTTTTGTTCTATTCCAAGGAAACAAAGATGCCATAAAGGTCAGTATATCCAGGCAAAACTCTGAAAAAATTCAGATGGACAGACTCGTCTCTAAAGTGCCTTTAAATGGTCTGTGGTAGTGAGCCAGAGCTGGTGGAAAATCGGCTGGATTGCTTTATGGCACCAAACAAGAAAAGGATGTTTTTGTTCTATTCCACTGGTTCACAACCTGGGGGTTGAGACCCCTCAAGGGGTCCCATGATAAAGTTGTGGGGTCACAAGACGATTAACAGGATAAAAAAGAAAAACATTTCTTTCAATTATTTTGCTTTTTTCATGTGAAACACAGGATACTTTCACCTCTTCGGGCCACTAAAAATCCTTCAAATGACACAATCTGAGAAGGAAAATGAACACACACCCTCCCCATAGCTCACATCCACACTGAGGCCATAAACTGTGATGAGGGATCACAAGTAGACAAAGCTTTTTTTTAAGGGTCTCAATCCAAAAAGGTCGGGAACCTCTTGTCTAGAACAAATTTCTGTAATATGTATTCTTTGTCTTCAAAAAAGACAACAACCTTTAAGCAAAAGGACAAGCGAAGACTCGCTGTAACAGGAACGGGTTTTATGAGACATCCAGTCTTAATTTTGAGAAACACTAGCACTATATCTGCACCACAAGCACCAGATCAGGGTTACAAATTGTCTCAACTGCGGTGTCACTTATTTACAGTAACTACACCAGGGTATCAAAGTGGACAAATGAAAACAGTTATCCTCATGGATTTAGACTTGGCGAAAAGAAACATTGCATCTCCACTGCTTCAACAAGCTACCTATGGATTAAAGTATTTAGATGGATTTAAGAAACTCAGCGCTGACATTCTCAACATCCACAAAAACAAAAACAAAATAATAAGCTGTAGTGTGACGTCTGACAGGGATGTCTTCATTATTAGAGTCTAAGCCGAGAAACTAGAGAAGGAACACCAAGCCACATAATGATGGGTATCACAGTGAGGCCTCCCTCAGGCAGGTCTGAGGCCTGTCGAGTCCCAGCCTGAGGAAGGCTCAGAGGAGGCAGACCACAGCACTCCAAAGACATGTGTCTCACTGAAGAGAAGACTATTACAGCACCGGTGGGGTGCTGCCATATTTGTCAAGGTATGTTCTGGTGTCACTCATGCGGTTTGTAGATAGACGGGGGAAAAGAAAGAAAAATAAAGAAAGGAGGCATGGGGCACCCTTGTGCCAGCCTCCTGACCCTCCTAACCCTTCCCATGTTTACATTCGAATGCTGGATTTATTATTCAGGAACAATATTCCCATCCATATATTCCCCCTGCAGATTCATCAAGCTACGTCTGTAAGCTCTTGAAAGACAAATAAAAAGCTGATCTAATTGCTGTGGATCCCCCCTGGATATATCAGCCTCATAGAGGAGCGTGACAGCAAGAAATCAAGCCGTAGCGCAGAGCGGAAAGCCTCCATGAATCACGTTCGTATCCGTCCTCGCACGCAGAGCAGCAGAGGCAGCAGCAGTGGTGTTGTTGGCTGAGGAATAATCATTGGGGAGGCAGTCCAAATTAATACTTCAGCCGAGGCCGCCTCGTTCTCCGTCATTAGGGCACATTACAGGGCCACAATATACATCATTAAACCAGGCATAAACAATTCATTAAAAGGCCGTTAAGAAGACAAGCTAATGTCACTTCTCTCTGTGGTATTAATAGACTGTAAAATGGCAGAGGGTTAAGGCAAAAAGGATCATTCCGCCACTACTATCCAGTCAGTCATCCTGACTAATGGCTTCGCTAGTTGTTGTGGATTCAGTAGACGACCCTTCTTTTCTTCCAATCACACTTACGCGACTCTACTTATGAAGCCTCAGCATGATGCAGTAACACAATTTTCATTTGTTTTGTCAGTGATGGCGTACTGCTCACTGAAGCTGAAGAGAGTAAGGGAAGATGGAATATCAGCAAGTTAATTCTAGCAATGTAGACACTTTGTTGTACTGTCACATTTCTTATCATAGCCACGTCCTCACAGGATCAGAGGGCTGGAAGAATTAAAAAAAAGGAGCCACACAGACTGTATCAGTCATCAGCCTTCAGTTTATTTAAAATCTGGTGAAAGTGAAGCACCCAGTTTCATCATGACAGAGGCACAATCTTTTCACACAACAGTGGCTTTCGCACTGCAGCGCAGGGAGCGTCACTGCATGTCCTGACCAATGGCACAAAGGTTGATCACACATCCAGAGTGGGAGAAGAGAGACTGCATACTCGTTACAGAAAAGCAGGGCCATCCCAGTCACTCAAGGTAGGGAGCTAAGACAACACAAATATTCAAAGGTGACGAACCAAACTGCTTCAGTGGTCAAACAGTGACCAATCTGAGAATGGTTTTCATTCTTAAATAGTCTGCCTTAACAAATAAACGCTGCTGCTGATAGTCGCTGTACATACTATACATCGTCAGTGTTTTCATTGTAGAAGGAATTATTTCAAAATATGCTTGAAATTCCTGCCTGGGTTAGGGTGGACCAGGCAAATGTGATGTATGCACTTCTTGGCTTCCATCAGCCAGCTAGAATGAGACGTCTTTCAGCTTCAACTACCTGATTTCCACTCACTGAAGTAATATTTGCATCATCTGAACGGGAGGGCTGGTGTATCATACTCTTACCACGCCCATTCTGTTCAAAACAACTGAAAATAAACTGAAAATATATCAACATAAATGCATTTTAATGGGACAGTTCAGCATTTTGGGGTTTTCCCATCAAACCCATAATTAAGATTAGAGGGTTGATATCTATTTGAATTCTGGGCATCCAGTACAATGATCGATCTGGGGCGTGTTTAGCCTAGCTTAGCACAAAGACTGGAAACAGGGAAACTGCTAGCATCAAGACGGTAGCCACTGCCTTTCCCCCCAAAAAACTCACATTATACAGTAGGCTATTTATTCATCCAACTGTTCAGTTATATTTTCTGTAAAGGTTATCTTCCTCTATTATGGTACAAAACCTTAATTCTGGTAAGTAACACTAAATTCCTCAATATTGATTTAACTGAATGTTTTTGTCTAAAAACAGACATCCAATGATATTAACTCTAAAGAATATCATAATAAGCATTTCAAAACACACTACAAATTGACTTCAGTGTCCTCAGTGGTAGCTACCACACTATCTTGCACTGCACCCTCAAAAGTGAAAACAAATATGCTTCCAACAGCTTCAAAACTAACTTATTTACACAGTGTTTCCTAACAGTAACAGCAGCAAGCTAGTCACTAACACAGTGCTGTTCAAAGTAGAGTTGTGTGCACGTTCTGCCTGGCAACCCCACTACAGGAACAGGACTTCTGCGGTGCTACACGCAGTCACTGTTGCAGGTGTTGTTTGTCAAGCGTATGTTCAATAAACAAGATACAACATGTAAATAACACAGCTTTGGATGTGCTGGGAAGCATATTTTTTTCTACTGTTAATGGAGCTAGCTAACACCCCCCCATTCTTTGTGCTAAGCTCAGCTATAGACGTACTTCCATTCTTTGTGTTAAGCTAGGCTATAGACACTATCAGTCTTTGTGCTAAGCTAGGCTAAGTACACACTATCAGTCTACGTGCTAAGCTAGGCTATAGACACTATCAGTCTTTGTGCTAAGCTAGGCTAAATACACACTATCAGTCTTTGTGCTAAGCTAGGCTAAATACACACTATCAGTGTTTGTGCTAAGCTAGACTAAATACACACTATCAGTCTTTGTGCTAAGCTAGGCTAAATACACACTATCAGTCTACATGCTAAACCAGGCTAAATACACACTATTAGTCTTTGTGCTAAGCTAGGCTATAGACACACTATCAGTCTGTGTGCTAAGCCAGGTTAAATACACACTATCAGTCTTTGTGCTAAGCTAGGCTAAAGACACACAATCATGTACTGAATGCAATGAAATAAAATTGATATCATTCCTCTCATTTGACTCTGGGTAAGAAAACTAAACACTGTATTTCCCAAAATGTATATTACTGTTCATGTATATAAGGATAATGAGTTTAAATAACATTTTTATCACACAGGGAAGTATAAATAAATATTATTTTGCATATTAATTACCATGGCTGATATACAGTATATGGCATATAAACTGGTCAAATATAGTTGTGGGATTAAAGACCAGGTTCCTGCGTATTACTTTGGTTGAAGGGCATAAAAGCAAAGCACATCACTACAATCTAGACCACATGGACATCACACCACATTCAAACAGGAGTATAAGGCACAAATATTGACTAGTAGCATGTGCTTAAAAGAAAACTTCAAGTTTTTTCAAAAAAGAAATGCTTTTCAAGCACTTCTGCCACATTGGCAGAAAATAATCAGGAACAGCAATATATTTTTCACAATCATACAATTACTGCAACATTCAACACCCAATTAGCTCAAAGTTTTTTCTCTGTCTCAGTTACATCAGTGCTGACTGATCATTTGTGTCATGTGTGTTTGTTGTGTAAGAGCAGCACTGACGGCAGGTAACCTCAAAGCTGATTCAGTCTGGTGTTAACTGTCTGTAAAGATGTCTGCTGTGCTGGTTTCTGGAGCAAAATCTATGTAAAAAATAAAATAAAACCAGATGAAATATTAAAACCCCTGAGTTTCAGGACAAATACTGAGGTCACATAGAGTATTTACACTGTGTCATTTTAACATAATATCGTCAACTTAATCCACAGTACTCCTTCCAATCGGTGGAACTTCATTCTTCATAGGCAAGTACGTAACTAGGTGGCTGTAGTGCAACAGCAGCGACAGAGAGCTCAGTGTGAACGACAACAGGAAAAGCATGCAACAACATGAACCGGTGACTTTCAAACTTTTATCATTTAGTTTTGGAGACAAAACTCCTTATTATCAAAAGTCATTATTCCCTTAAAATGACATGGCCAAAACACTAACGAAAAGAATGACCTGTTTGACCAAAGCGTACACAATTATCAACAGATCTTATTAACATTGGCCTGGCTGACTTAAATACCTGACCTGAAAAGTCTCTTAAATAACAAAAAAACCTAACTAGGAAACACCCTGTTTAATTTAGAGGGCAGATTTAAACAGAAATTGGCCTGGATCAGGCAAGTTAGATCTGGTGTTTTTCTCTACAGATCTAATCCAACAAAAGTCTCAGCTTAACGTAGGTCTAGTACCATATGTTCGATTAAGAAGGCACCTACCATGCCACAAACTCAATTAAAGCTCTTTTCGAATTAATATATCATTATTATATCCATCTGTAGGATGAATGTGGTGAAACATTAACAGCACAGTTAGTGGTTGGAGACTTCTCCATATCGTGCTATCAAAACATTTTAAATTATCGCGAAAATTTATTGTAAACTTTGGATAATTTACTCATTTTTTTCAGTTATTTTTTTCAAGCAAAATGCCAAAAGTCTCTGGTTTCAGCTTCTCCAATGCCAGGATTTGCTGCTTTTCTCAGTTTTATATCATTGTAAATTGTATAGTATCTTTGGGTTTGGGACTGTTGAAATGTGTTACTTCTCAGTGCTTTTATTTCAAATGAGTCAGTCTGTCTATTGTTGATTTGATGCCTTGTGTGATTTTTCTTCTTTTGCATTTATAGCGCATGTGTAAATGAAAACAAATGTTATTCTAGTCTGCTTTTTCACAAGTTCTCACATGTTTTTTTTTTTTTTTGATGAAAACATGTTGTCAGTGCATCTCAGGTGCGAGGACAGTTGATGGTGTGCTTCTTTTCAACATGAGATCCTCGTGTATGATTCTGCACTCGGTCTGTGGCAACACAAATTAGCTTGTGATGTTTGCATTAAGGTTTGACTTGACACCGTCCACAGTACACTGTGTGAAATAAGGCTGCGTTCACTCCTTTGTTTTCACCTTTAAAGCTCCTAATACCTTCGAACACAACACCATCAAGTATGATTTCTTATAATTAAATCAAACTGGCTTGATGTTGACAGATGCCGTCAGAATGACCCTCACCCATTAAAACAGCCCATGACTTCTACACATTCTGACAAGGCACTGACCAAGGCCCTGATCTCTAATTATGTTACCAGCTAACAGGAGCATGTGACTACCAAATCCTGCTGCCGTTTTCCTCGCAGTTTCCAATATGGGTATGTTTCACACTTTTTTGTCCCTTTTTCGTTGTCCTAACAAGATGTTCAAAGGGAGGATTGCTCACAAATGTTGCTTTGTTTTGTGTTTTGCATCCAGTACCAAGGCATATTTCCGAGCCTTGTGTTGCTTGGCAATACATAAGTGGTGATTCATATTCTGGGAAGATGTAGCAGCTTTACTGCAACGACCCTGATTTCAAGTGTCCAAACAAAAAAACAACTAAAAAGTCTCACGTTCTATAATCCTGTGACTTGGAGTCTGTGGTTGTTTGTGTTCAGCCAGTTAATCCAAAGAACATTCTCACCCAGTACAACTGCTTTCTTTACTGACCGCTAAAGAAGATGGTGTCTGTGATACAGACGCAGGCAGGTCAGCAATCTCCTACAGCATCTGACCTGCCTCTTATTCACTTTGGGGCAGTGTCTGCTGGCAAGCACTTCCCTCCTCTTACTTCCTCTGGACTGTGGAAAATGAGACGACCCTGGGGTCACTGAGTGAAGCTCTTCTTGATGGCCACATTGGGGAAGAGGCCCGTGAGCTCTTGGACGACCCGCATGTCTATCTGCGAGCAGAAGGAGACGTCCAGGAGGAGAAGTTTTGGACAAGACTGGAGGAGTTTCTTCAGTGAGGCACCACTCACCAACCGAGTACCTGTCAATATGACGCAACGTCACAACGGGGATAAAAAGATGATGTAAAAGATGTGCTGCAAAAACACAGCAGAAATGTTTTGGTCTGAGTAAATAAAAATTCCTCTCCAACATGTCACTTGCTACGTATATTTACAATACAAGCACATCATAGACAGACATATTATAGAGTGCTGTCTGTGCTGTTGCAACTTTGCTTAGTGAGCAATACTTTATTCATATTAATATTAAGCAGATTATTTGGGTTTCTGTTTGCAGGTTTTCGGAAACTCTCAAATGCGAACTTGGGATTTGGTTTGCCACAGACATGTCCAATGTAAAGTGATGATTCAGTGGCCAGGTGTAAAGAACAAGGCAACAGTGTTGACATGAATCCATTATACGGTTTTGATTTTGTCCTCAGAGGCTAGCTGCTCTGGAGTCTGTTGCAGTTTACAAGGACATCTGACCGCATCCCACACAGACTAACGCTCTGCTAGATGTCAGGTTTATTTGAAAAACATATAAAACATAAAAGCTACAGAGAAATAAATTGGTCATGAACAAATAATTGGCAAACGACAAATGTTTGTGACGGGATACCCACATATGTGTGAGGTAAGAGCTTACCCAGTATGTCGATGTGCTGCAGTGAGGGGCAGCTGGCGGCCAGCTCCTCTATGTCTGAGTCGCAGATGGTGCGGTTGGCGGTGAGGAAGAGTTTGCGCAAGCGGGGCAGGTTGCGGGCGAGGTGCTGGAAACATCCGGTGCTGCTCTGCAGTGTGGGACACCAGCCCAGGTCCAACTCTTCCAGCATCCTGAGCAACCACAGACCAAACAGAAGCACTGAGGTGACTCCGTCTACAAATTCAGACATTCACTGGAAACATATAAGCTCTGCTTTGGCTCGGTGGTCTACAGCTAAAAGTTGTTTATGTTCATTATGTGCTGATTGCATTAAAGGCTTCAATCTAAATAAATGGGGCTCACTGATTATAAGTGTTGCTTTTTAAAAACTGATAATAACTCTAATGTGGTAGTGATTGAACAAACACAAGGAAATCACTGAGAATACTGGCAGCCTTTACTGGTCTCTGGTGTGTAGTGAGACATCTCATCTGCTAGGTTGCTTTACAGCACAAAGAAGGAGGACACTGCTGTTCCAGCACAGACAAAGCAAAAAACTGTGCGACGATGATGGAAAAATGACTTCAATCCTGTCTATGCTCCTTAGTGAGGACCAGCAGAAGACAAACACTTTTCACAGCACTGAACCTACTGGTATTGCCTACCTGCAGCCAGAGACAAGCTCAGCCAGGCCTCGATCAGTCAGGTTTCTGCAGCGCCACAGGTCCAGTGAGCAGAGTGAGCGACAGCGAGCAGCCAGCATACTGGCCACAACATCATAGTCCTCAATCTGCAGGAGACACAGGCAGGCATCTATTTACTCTCCAGTGTGTGCAGCATTTTACAAGGCAACAGTCAACAGTTTGAGGCTTCATGGAGGGTCTTTGGAGGGTCGACATCAGCTTGAAAATGGACCCTCAGAATGTGCAACACAGTCACAAGAAACATTATCAAAAGGCAGAGATTCTGTGATCTTTGCCCATCGTGCCCCTTTTCTCTGGAATAATCTTCCTGCTGACATCAGACAGTCTGACTCTGTTGAGGCCTTTAAATCAAACAGGCCTCGTACCTGTTACAACTTTACTTCTGGGGGTCGGTCTCAGTCTCCACAACGTAATGCAATGTATCTATTAACATTTGTACTTATAGTCCATGTTTGTCCTGCCAACAAGAAATCTACAAACAAACTGCAAACTTTTAGTTAACCACTGCATTCCTCTTCTGCTGTTTTTGTTCTTGTTTCCCACAAGCCACCAAGCTATGCATGTCCCCCCCCCTTCTCTCTCCCTCTCCCTCCCTCTCCCTAGCCCTCCCTAGCCTTCTCCTCCTCCTCCTCTCTCTCACTCAGGCTTCTCTGTGCTGGACCATCAGCCGTCCTTGTTAACTCTCCCTCTCTTCGGGCTGTTGGTGCCTCGTCCAGACGTGTATCTTGATCATCGTCCCCCAGGAGCTTCAGCCTCCCCTCTCCCTCGTTTGCATGTTATCGTGTCTCCATCTGTGTGAATGCTGTGCTTGCCTCTTATGTGTTTGTGTGGCCTGCCCTCCTCCAGGTCTCCAAGGTGGAGAGGAGGTCATCAAATTGTATACACTGATTTTTTCGGTACACTCGACGTCTATTGCATGTCTGTCCGTCCTGGGAGAGAGATCCCTCCTCTGTTGCTCTTCCTGATGGTTTCTTCCATTTTTTGGGGGGGGAGTTTTTCCTCATCCGAGTCCAGGGTCTAAGAACAGAGGGTGTCGTATGCTGTACAGATTGTAATGCCCCTTGAGGCAAATTGTGATTTGTGATATTGGGCTATATAAATAAAATTGCTTTGACTTGACTTTGCTTCAGCTATTGTAGATACCATAAAATGTTCTTCCTCTGTGGTGTGTCATACAGTCACAGAATTGAATAATTCGCCTTTAGGATGTCATACAGGACTGAGAAAATGATGCTGTGAGAGGGAATGAAGCAATGGTAGCCATTTCCCTCCAATTGTCTTGTGTATTTTGAGCAAACTTTTGAAATGTAGCGTTAATAAAAACCTGATTAGCTGTATTGGCTGGTTTGAGGGACATAACCTGACTTCCTCAAGAGAGAACAAAGCGCTAACAGAAAAAAAAGAAATAGTCTTTCAAGAACTGATTTGTGTTTGCGAAGCTGTTATTGTTCTTCGGTGTCAGGTAATGTTGGCCATATTTCATCCTTTCATCCAAAGATGAAAGCAAAGAAATGCAATTTAACAGCCACACAGCCAGTGCAGGCATCTTATGCATAGAAATGACAGCGTGCAGAACGTTTCTCTGAGTTAGCAGTGGATGGATATTAAAACTTTGGCTGAAAGAGTTGCTGCCATTATGTATTTCCATTGCCAAGTGTTGCATAGCTTCATTACCAATGATGACACTAACGTCTTAAGAAAAAACACAAGAGGAAACTGTAGAAATGTTAAATTTCCTCTCACCTTTTCTCACTTGCTACATCATAATGTGCATCAAACATCCATCAATTGGATGGAAACTCAGCTAGTGACAGCTAGTGGGTGAGTTACTGAGTCATTTCAGTCAGTCAGAAACCGGGTGACTTTGCAAATTAGACAGTCAGTAAATGAGAAAATTTTGTTTGTGATGAATTTTCTAATCTTTTTGAATTATCTTTTACAAAAATATATACTAACAGGCATTGGATCTGCCCATTTCCAAAAATTCCTTTAAGCATATGTAAAAACTTAAGGCAGCAAATGTGCTTATTAAGAAAGTAACAAGCCTATCAGCGTCATTATTTCTGTAAATGTGAGAAATCCAACGCGTCAAGGCTCAGGGGTATTTGTGTGCTCTGTTCCGTGCCTGTACTGTTTTCGTATTACAGTATGTGTGCATATTTCACTAATGTTCTAACTGTGTTGTGAAGTGAGGCAGAAGAAGCCAAGGATGGACAATAAAGTATTCACTTAAATTGTGTTCGTTGCCATTATCACTGGCCTGTTCTATTTTACACCCAACCACTTTATTGTTAGCGGCTCAATTATTTGCTACTGATGTCTCTGCCATCTTTTGGACAAGCTGCTATTCAACATGGAAGGTTGTGTAGTTAACAGACTGTGCTTTATTTGGACTTCTTCCTGTGTGTGTGTGTGTGTGTGGGTGGGTGGGTGTGTGTGTATTCTCACCCTCACACAGCTCCCTAGGTTGAGGTGTCTCAGCTCTATGCAGAAAGTCAGGATGCTCAGAATAGCTGTTTGCTGCAGAGACAACAAGGGGAAAGACAAGGAAGATGCAGAGTTGTTTATTTTTTCTATCCATTCAAGTTTGGCACGCTGGTAATATCCAAGAACCTACAGCTTGCAATCAGGCCATCGCAAAAAAA
>NTHP01000071.1:1555469-1568790 GCA_003416845.1 Oplegnathus fasciatus | reverse complement strand
TCAGGAAACAATGGGGGACAAAACCCAGAAAAGACAGAAGAAAGGAAGCTTCACTTAAATAACTGCTGTATTGGAGCCACGTGTTCAACAACAAACTAAACCCCAGACTTGTTATCTAAGTGTAAATCTAAAAGGTATACATTAAAATAACAATATACGTTTAAACAACAGTAACATGTCCAGTCATGTCATCCAAAGTTCCTCCTATGTGATTTCCTGTCTGCTGCCTGGCGCACTCAGGTAACACTTATTGTATTTAAGGGAATTTAATATGGCACAACAGATAGTTTTTACGTCTCCTCACAGAGTCAAGCATAGTGAGGACAGAGACCTCTCCAGTGGCACTGCAGCTCGAGTAGAGGTATGGGAATTCAACACTGCAACTGCCAACACATGTACCTCAGTGGCAGGAGCAAGTGTGAGACATGAAAGTGAAAGCCTTTTGCATGTGTGTGTGTGTGTGTGTGTGTGTGTGTGTGTGTGTGTGTGTGTGCTCGAGTCTGTTGCTGGCATCTTTATAAACACCTCACTCCGGCGAGCTAGCCATTTAATTAGAGCAGTGACAGGGTAATGACAGCTGAGATGTCAGGGCCTCAAACAGACACACAGCTCGCTCTGTCTGCCTGGGTATAAACAACCTGCAGCACGCTGCCTGGCTCCACCGCAGAAACTCTACACTGCCTCCTGCCCACAACGCCGCTCTGAAACATGACAAACACTGGAGAAACACTGAGGAGCAACACCAAAACACAAGATGGTGGTTTTACACGTCAGACAGGCCTGAACCTGAACACGGGCAGGACGTGTCTTTAAAGGCCTCCTGGCCTCAGAGTTGACTCAGTTCATCTTAAAAGATAACAACACAGAATGAGCTACGCCCAGCCCAAAACATGTACCATCAAATATGTTGCTTGTGGAGATCATTAGTCCGACATTATGGCAGGGCCTCTGAAAATTTTGTGTCACTTAGTGAAACCTTTACGATACATTTATTTTCATATTAATGAAGCTATTCAGCATGTACAAAACCAACTGCAGCCAGTGGCTAAAGCTATTATTCCCAGCTTAGGTGTTGGGACCACCCAAGGGGTCACAAAATAAATCTGAAGGGTCTTGAGATGATTCACATGATAGGAAAAATTGTTCCTAAAAATTACGTGTTTTTTTTTCTGACTTTAATTAAATCTTTGTGTTTCTTGCAAAATGCTGGAGAGTTTAACCTCTTCAGGACTCTAAGAACGATCAAAATTAAACATCTGAAATCTGAATCACTCACAGCTCATAGACTTACTGTGTGCAACGGGTGACAACAAGGTTGGAAACTACTACGCTAAAGGCTCAAATGATCTGGCGAGACTAGGCTTACTGTATTTTACTAGGAACTGCCCTGAGTAATGAAAGCAAACAATTACGCAGTAGGGAATGAGGACTGACCATAAGGGGCTTAGTTTTTACTGCAAAGCTCATGACGACAAAGATACAGTACATAGGAAATGTACTGAAAACTGAACGAAAGCAGACTAAAAATGTTTTAACTGATGCTTGCACTGAAATATAACACCAACTGGGGATTAACCGCTACAGTAGATGACAAGAAAGCAAAAAACAATTTCCTCAAAAACATTTCAAGACCACTATTAAAACTGACTGTTGACAAAATAATCTCAACTCTCAACTTTCAACAGTATAACACAGTCTAACACAGCTCAAGAATAAACTGTGAAGCTCAATTTTTAAGCCAAAATGGACGAGACGTCTTACAAATGCTCAGGATAATGTGAAGTTTGAACATCCATGACAACTGAGCAAACTCCATGTATACATTTGTTCCCAATAGTTCCCCAGAAAAGCTCATCTGCGAATTACACCTCTCATTATTCCATTATATTACAACAATTCAGTGACTAGTGGAAATCTTCTATGATAGCAAGTTTAACTTCTTCAAAACTTACTGACCCCTACTGTAACTTCCTAGCATGCTATCTCCTCCATATTAAGTAATACTGGAAAATGACTGAAACACTTGGGAAACGTAGCCTTGCATGTCTAAAAGGTAACCAAGCAACCTGTATATTCCGATATTACAACCATTCGGATTACAAACGTATCATTAACCAAGCAACAGTCTACCTGCTGTATTTGAACAGGACAGATGTTAAGTGCGCAGGTGAGAATGTCATTTGGTTTGTGGTTTCCCAGATACACTGTTGACCATGCCTACCTCTATCTTGGTCCGGTATAGCACCAGCCTGCGGAGGCGTGTAAGTTTGGAGATGTGCGCGAAGGCCTGTGGGTGGAGGCGGTCGCAGGAGGACAGGTTGAGCTCCTGCAGCCCAGGGCAAGTCTGAGAGATGACCTCCAGACAGGCCTCATTCAGGAAGTGGCAGCACGACAGCTCCAGGCAGACCAGGCTGAGACCACAGGCCTTCATGAAGCTGAGAGGAAGAATAGATGGAGAGAAAAGGACATGAGTGGAAGTAGAGAGGAATAAATTCATCCCACATCAGCAACCTACTAGACCACCTGTCCCTATTTTAGAAAATAATATGATCTCTTATTTTCTCTTTGTCCAGATTTACAGAAATGGTTTAAGTTCATTTTCTTTGTCTCAGTATGTCCCTCCCTCAAAACAAATGTTATGAGTATTTGGTAGTTTTCCAAGGTCATCTGTTTTCTAGCACTTGTGGCCCGCTGACAGTCTGACCTGCTGAAGCCGGTCAGGGTGAGAGCTCCGCGGTTGCCGGTCCAGGACAGGTTGAGCCTCTGGAGGAGGGTGCAGCGGCTCTGCAGGTGTCCCAGGGAGGCGTCACTCAGCCTGCCCCAGTAGGGCTGCAGACTCAGCTGGGTGTACTGCAGCGGGTCGCAGCAGTGCTGGTGCAGCAGCTTACAGCTCTGAGCCAGACGGCTGAGGTCTGGCAGGGTCAGGTGGCTCAGTATCAGCTGGATGAGCTATGGATGGAAGATGTGGAGAGGGGTTAGGAGAGGAGAGGAGAAAGGAAGGGGTAAGATAAGGGGGGTAGGGGGGGAAAGGCAACAAAAAAGAAAGAGAGACAAAACATAAGACTGTTAGATCTGGTAGGTGAAGTGTAATACAGAACATTAAAGAGTAGTAGAACCTAGTAGAGAACAGAGAATAACAGAGTGGAGTAGAGAATGTTAATTGCGTCCCCTCTGTCAGGCAGATCTAAATAGTGGTTATCTGGGACACAAAGCACTGATAGCAGGATCAGTGGCGAGGTGAGCGGGCTTGTTTTGCACCGTGTTCGTGTGTCTCTCAAAGAGAAAGAATGACTGTGCTCGTGTACGTGTGTGTTGCAGTGAATTAACAATACGCGGTGTTGAAGCGGGTATCAGCTGACAAATAATAGCTATATTGTGTTTCTGAAACAAACACACAGCGGTTGTGAAGACTGCTGTTAATGGCAGCGGTTTGGAGAGGAGATAAGAGAAGAAATATCAAGAGTACTGCCGGTGTTTTGAAGCTCGCCTCAGACGACATGATACATCTGTATGGCATGAAAATGACTCTGTGTCCATGAGTGCGTACGAGATCAAGTGTCAGAATGGGTCCAAGCCACAATGTTCATGTGTTTGTGTGGAATAGTGGTAAATACAGTGTACTTGTTGACTCATATATAGACTTACGAGTTTATTGTTAAGTTATGATCATCATCAGCAGTCAATTTATACAACTGATTCCGGGAATCTAAATAATGTTTTAACAGTTTTAAGACTTACTTTCAGGGGGTGAGGAGACAAATTAAGGCACAACTGATTTTTGTATTTCCACTTCTTTGTATCAAGCTAATGAAATGCAAATGTGCTACAGTGCACTAGTACTGAAACAACTAATTGATTAGTTGACTGGTAAAAAAAAAACAAGTGACAACAATTTTTACAATTAATCAGTCATCGCTAATGGATTAAAAGTCATTTATCAGGCAAAATACCAAACATTCTCTGGTTCCTGCCTCTTTATTCATTGTAAACTAGATATGTTTGGATATTGGACTGCTGGTCAGAGAAAACATGCAATTTAAAGACACCACTCTGGGCTCTCTTGTTATAGGCATTTTACACTACTTAAGACATTACATAGATTCAAAGACTGCAAAAATAAGATTAATTGATAATTGAAAATAATTGTTAGTTTCAGGCCTACAGTGCACCAAAATAATGCACAATTCTCTGTGAGCTGTATGAAAATGCATGCAGACATTCAGATTTAGGCACCAGCAACTGGAAAACCTCTGACTGGAAGGTTGTGTAGTTTACTGACAAGTACATCTGTAAATCTACAGTGTTCCCACAAATAACATTATGCGATTAAATTGAAGTTGCTTCTTTTCATGCTTAAATCCAAACAGCACCCAGACGCCTGCTTTGAGGTTCACTGGCACTGACTTTAAGGTACCTTATGGACTTTTTGAGCTACTTTTTTCTAGTAGTGCTACGGAGCAGTGTTTTAATGAATAGGACCCCGTTTTTGTTTGTCTCATGCACACAATGGTTTCACATCATTCCACCGATCTACAGGTGGCAGTAATCTGCCAAGAAAGGCTGCAATGCACCGACAACGGCATGAAGAAGAAGACTGTTAGCTAGTGAACATGGATATAAACAATGCAGGATTTAAAA
Organism: Oplegnathus fasciatus; assembly: GCA_003416845.1. Classification (NCBI taxonomy): domain Eukaryota; kingdom Metazoa; phylum Chordata; class Actinopteri; order Centrarchiformes; family Oplegnathidae; genus Oplegnathus; species Oplegnathus fasciatus. The sequence goes on along the minus strand of NTHP01000071.1, from coordinate 1,564,152 downwards.
CACCTGGAAAATCAGCTTTGCAAATGAGTGAGTTTTGCTGAGTAACACTGAATGTAAAAATAACTGACTTGTTTACAAGAAAGCTCCACAGGCATCCACTAGAACTAATGTGGGTGCCAGCAGAATGGTGGGACCTCCATACTTGTCGAAATACAGCAAAATGATTGTTGCAGCCTCAACCCAATATTTAGAAAATTAGTACTGGTCAAAAATATTCCTATCCCTACCAGGAGTTACAGAATCAACTTTGTTGTCCTGGTGTGCATCTACTCGTTCATCCAGGCCTGAGTGATTCATTGTACACTTCGTTAAGGTCTGTAATCACCTCATAGGGCAGTTTGTCAAAGTAGCCATTGCCTGTCCTCTGGTGCTTGCCGTCTCCTCCTTGTCTGAATGGACCTCCAACATCAGACAGCTCCTCCTCGCTGTCACTCAGGTCACTAATGTCGATGACAGGCATCTTATAGAGGGCCAGCATGGGCCTCTCTTTCACACCGCGCAGGATGACAGCGTCCAGCTCAGTGTAGTAGTCCAGCAGAGAGCTGTTGACCTCCAGACGCAGCAGGTTGGTGGGGAAGTTGATATGTTTGATGTTAGGGGAAAACTGGCGTGCCTGGGGTGTCAGCACCTTGGTGGGCTCTCCTGACCACAGCACCTCCCACCTGGACAAAAGAAAGTGTGCACTTTTGATCAAAATGTTCCCCCCCTGAAAATAGGCCCACGACACTGTAGATTGGTGGGCTCCAGTCGACCTGTAGTATTGTGCACACCATCCATACATCTGTACATTTATATAAGTCAGCAGTGGGACCCAATACCCTGACACACACTTCACATCTTCAGCTGCTGGCTCAGTGTTTCTAAGCTTGTTTTGTGTGCCTCATGCACTGAATCCAATGCACAGCGGCCTGACATTGGCCTCATTCACAACTTCACAGATTGCTGGTTTGACAAGAAACAGCAATGACTCATGAAGGACGACTGATGGGCAGTGATGAACTATTGAAGCTCCCTCCTGCTGTCCACACTGCTGACTTATAGAGCATATGAGTTATACTGTGATTACAGTGTGATTATAAAGAAGGATTCTAATAGACTGTCAAATTTTTTACATTTTTTGCAACTGCTGAAGGTCCCAGTATGTTAGTTTTGACACTGATTACAAATCCATACTCTTTTGGTGCTGTTAAAGGGATAGTTCGGCTTTTCTGAAGTGGGGTTGTATGACCTACAGTAGATGGCAGTCGCCGTGCTCCCAGTTTGGAGAAACAGCCCGGAGTACCAGCACGGAAGCTAAGCAATGTACTGCTGTGGACGGGGTCAGCAGTAAAATGTAGCCACCTAAAAAACAACATCAGTTTAAGTGTACACTATATATCGTAGAACTGCCGTATTCCTCTGCATGCCGCGCACTGTATCACGCCGCAGATCAGATGTTTGGCTGATTGTGACAGCAACGACAAAATGCCGTTCACTGTGGAGACAAGAGGATACCTTTATGAACCAGAGTATACAGAAGAAGAACTTTTGCAGATGGAGACAGAACAGTCTTATGTGTAGGAATACGGAAGTTCTACGGTTGACAAAATGTAGTGCCAAAGGAAAAGGCTGTCTGACGGCAAGGTGAAGCGGTGAAAATGTTCTCAATATAGTGTACACTTGATTTTTTTTAGGTGGGCCTGTTTAGATGGCTAAAATACGTTTTTACTGCTGGCCCTGTCCACAGCAGTACATTGCTTAGCGTCCATGCCGGTACTCCGGTACTCTGGGCTGCTTCTCCAAACTGGGAGCGCACCGACCGCCATCTACTGTAGGTAAGACACTGACTATCAATAAGTACCTCATACAACCCCACTTCAAAAAAGCCAAATTATCCCTTTAAGGAGGCAAAGAACTATATTGGAGAAATGAATCCAACGATGAACCTTTGTCTCTCTGCTGACACCAGACCAGCCAATCACATTTAAAAATGACATTTCTATGTAGGATGGTGACCTTGCTTTCCTACTCAGTGACCCATATGGTGCTGGACAAACAAGCCACTACTGCATGCTGTATGATAACAAAGAGAAGAGCTGACTGACAAATAATTTAGTACATGTCCAAAAATTATTAAAATATAAATCTTTAAAAATACAATATATTAGTCACTGATTAAACCTATTAACCTCTGTGGGATACAAAGGTGTGACACAATTCCACAAACCAAATTGGGATTTGATGCATTTGGTAATTTCAGTGCTGTGTATGAATATGCACCTCAAGGCTTGTTACAGAGTGCAGCTCTGTCAGAGTCATAAAATTTGGCCCTGCGTACTTCTGAACTTCAGTTTTGGTTCACAGCTAATACTGATTTGATCAGGTTGGTTCCACAAAAGTAACTACCTTCTGTACACGTTCACGGTACTTTCTCAACAGCACCTCACAGGGTCATCAAAAGCCAAATTCAGTCCGTTAATCAATAAAATACCACTTTCTCATCTCGCACTGAATGATGTTCACCTTCCAGGTCTTACTAGCTTTTCATCTGCTGTGGCTTTCGTATGTTTGATTAAAAAATAAATAAATAAATAAACATTTTTACCAGTGAAGTGAACCAGTGAAGCTGGGATGTATCACTAGAACATTAGATAAAGATAATGCTAACAGAAGAGCGCTCTTTCACCTTATATTAAATGATGATTGCTCACTCTGCCATGTATTTTACTACCTTTCATTTTGATATGTTTTTTCTACATAATTTTACTTGTGCCAATACAAAAGGTTTCCAACACCCAATTTCACTCAGTGTCCCTTCTAAGAATGCCAGTTGACGAGTTATTTGTGGACCAATAACTCATCAAATACTACCCTGCTTGCAGGTTTCTATTTAGACTGTTCTTACTAAAACTTCAGGGTTATATTTACATCTTTTGGCTTCACTGTTAGATAGCAGAAACTTGAGTGCGATCTGCAAGGACACTGTGGGAGCTGAAACAATTTCCTTAACATTATAATCTCGAAGATTTTCATTTCGTTGTCTTTCGTGGCACCTATGGCAATAATCGGTAATTACAGGTGTGTTTTTGGACCTCACTTCAGTTTCTGTTTCCGTTTTTTCGTCTGTAGTCATCGAACTTTTCTTTGTTTATTTGGCCATAATAACCGTTTACTTGCAACACTAGCAGAGACCGGAAAAAACAGTAGGCTGCTTCACACACAGGTGAGTTGAAGGGCAAGTCTGTTGCGTTAAAAGCCTTGTTAAAAGCCTAACTGTGCACTGCTTGTGATTTTTCCGGGAAAGTCGCTCCGACACCCGGGTCGTAATACTGCAAATGCAAAGGCTTTCATCAGTGGGCCATAAGCTCAATCACCATGTTGCACCATTCGGCGATAGATAGTGACTTAACAGCCATTCATTTCAATGAAAATCTTTGAGATTATATCTTTAAGTAGTCATAAACATTATTTATAGAGCACTTTTTTTATTTATAGAGCTACAATATAATCATGTGTTTTACAAACAAAGGAAAATAATAAATGAAAGCCAATTTGATAAAGAATACACATGCCAGGCATCAATTTGTAAGAGCATAATAATGAAAGTAATAAACACAGAGTAATTCAAATAATGTCTGTACTGGCTCCAGGGTTCAGTTCAAAAACGAACTCGCTTCTACTTCAAAATGTGCGTACCGGCTGGTAATACATGGCTTTCTTAGTAGTGTTAATTAACTAAACATTGCAGTAGAGCACTGAGAATGACTGATGATGGTTTTCCAAGACAGATGATTGTCTTTACCTGACATCAGTAGGTGGGTTCTGGGAGAAAGGGTTGTGAGAGCAGGCCAGAATCTGGACAATGGCTCCAGGGTAATAAGTCTCAAGCACCTCCACTGCTGTGGGGTAGACAGGCTCCTCGAAGCCCAGCTCAATATAATCCTGGCTGTAGAAGCCTTTAGGGGTGCGGCGGAAAGGTGGCGGAGCACTGGCACACTGTTCCCACCACGTCCCATAAGCTCTGAACACAGCCGTCTGAGTGAAGTCCCCTGAGCTGGGGTAGACGTTGGGTACCCCGGCCAGGTTCCACATGGTGTAGGACATGCTATTCTCACTGCCATAGTGGGAGCTGAAATCCAGAACCTCCTTGGCATACTGCTCCACCTCCACACTGACCGGCAAAACTGCCCGCTGGCCGGACTCCACGGCCCGCCGACTGGTCAGAGCCTCGCCTCGAGTCCCACTCCTGGAGCGTCGCCGCAGACAGATATAGTAAAACATGCTCAAGAGGGTTAACATAGGGAACTCTGGGGCTGATGGGGGCAGTGGGGAGAAACAGAGGCTAGAGGGAGGAAGAGCCTCCACCTACTGGAAGCACACTGGCTCAGGGGCTGGGGGTGTACAAAGCGCAGGCTAGAGGCCCGGCTGCATGCATGACCTGTAGGGTTAGGCAGAGACAAACACAAACATGAGTGAGAACAGCGAGACAGCAGGTCTGAGGCACCACAGAATACAACTCCTGCTTGGTCCTGATATAAACTTCAAGACTCTGAATGCTTGTACCCATCTATTTCACAAAAAAAGGTTAAAGGGGAGGAATGTGCGTTACTAGATTTTTAGCTGAAGTTTCCAAAATATAGAAACACATCCAGAAAAAGAATGTAAATCAACAGATCCTCGCCTACTTTGAGCTCTTACAGGAAAACTTTCAGAGGACAAAAGCTCATGGAGAGTGAAGGTAAAGCTTATTGCAGGGAGGTGTAGCGTTTAAAGCTTACTGACAGGAATACAACTTCCTGCCATTGATGGACAACTGTCTTAACAAACACTTAGCATTAATGTGACACATGGTGACACTGCCTATCTACAGTTGCCGCAGCTACTATCGTCAAAAGGCAGCCTAGTACCGCTGCTTACGCATGATGGAAAAATATTCCTGTTAATGACCAGTCCTCATGATAACAACATGCAGGCAGTGAGTTATGCTTAGCAGAACATGAGAGGATGTGTATCAGGTCAAACTGGAGAAGCAGAAATGCAAAAAGTAAAGGGAAAATGGGGCTGGCGTCCTGCAGGTTGTGTTGCACGCTGACAGTTACTCCATACCTGGTGTCAGGTACACACAAACCAAGAGGAGCTTATTAACTGGCAGGACGCCAGGAACCTCAAGGTCCTTAAATTTGTTAAAGTTCCCCAGATTTTCCCACTTCAAATGAAGCAGCTACACAGCTGGAGGCTGCAGTAAGCAATGCACATTTGAAAGACCTTACAGGCACAACCTCTGGTCCACATGTAAACAAAGGAACAGTCCCATCAGCAATATTAACAACAGGACTGGAACCACTGGTTTCAATTCCAAAAAGACTGACAGCTCTTTTACATACTGGACCAACACTAGCGGACAATTAATGTTACAAATGCTGGTAAAGCTTTAGCATGAATGCTTTTATAAACATGGATATAAAACACAAGCTCTAATGCTAACTATAATGTCACATATAGGAGAAAAAACGCACATAGCCATTCGTGCTAGTCTGACTTTATCAATGCTAATGAAAAATGGCTGTTTAACATGAAGTCTGCCTATTAAAATGTCATCTCCTCTGACTTAATTGTGCAAATGTACGTTAGCTAAAACCCAACTTCAAAGGCATTTCCAATCTTACATTATATTAACATGGATATAACGTTAAGAGAGCTAGTTACCACAGAGAAACTGTGGTTTTCTGAAGACCCTAGTTCAGTAAAACACTAAAATGACCATTAGTGAAGTAACATTAGTCAGAAAGCTTCCTCCCCTAGCTTATCCCCCGTTATGTTGTTTGTGTTAGCTGTTGTTAGCAAGCGTTAGCTAGCTAGCCTACAGACAGGCTGAGCTGTCAAAACATAGCTGTTAGCTTCCGTAGCTTTTCAAAATCGAGCAATCAAAGAGGACGGGACATGATTTCAATTTACGATAAACGTAGATCGATGTATCCATTCATGAGGATCAATCCTCTTCTTCCCTTTAACGGGATACTTCAACCACCAAACCACATTCCTACCGTTTACCTTGTGATGCCTTCCCGGACAGTCGGACAATGCACTTACTCATTGAGCGCACGTTATAACCAACCATATAATCTGGAAAATAATGCAAGCTTTGTATGGTTATCGAGTTTTAGGTTAGTTTTAGGAGTTAAAGGTTAGAAAACGAAGTGCATTCTGGCAAATTTATGTCATTAATTGAGGTTTAAAGTGATAAATTCTGCACAACTGCTATTGTATCCTCTTCATTGCACCGCTGCCGCACTAATGCAGCTGAATGTCGCCTAATTTGCAATAGATTAGGAGAGAAGAGAAACTATAACTATACGCACTATATACAACTATATGTCCACTTTGACAGTTTCGTCCAAAATGAGTAACTGAGGACGCGGATTTTAAGACCTCTGAAATTGGACGGAGGCGCGTACGAACATTAAAGGCCGCACCAGTTCCGGACAACAAATGATCAACATCCGGTCACATTATTTTAGGCAAAGCATTGTGGGGGCAGCAGACAGGCTGCTTATTAGCTAATTAAACAAACAGATAGATAGATAGATGTTATGTGAACATCTTAATATAGAAGAAATTGTATTATTCTTGTGAATATAAGTATTAATGAAGTATTTAATGAAAACAAAGTGACCAGTAGAGTGATGCAAGTAGACTATTTGGGGCAGTATATTTTTTCCCCACAGCACAGGTTGAGATATGTGGTGCCACATAGGGCTGTGCAATAAAGCAAAAACAGCATAGCCCTAATAATTTTGTCCATAGTTTACCATTTCACAGTCTCAGCAGATATTTAGTCTTCTGGATTATTTTAGATGAACTGTTTTCTCAGATAAAATGTTGGCGGCTTCCTGATGGCCACTTTTTCCCATCAAATCTGAAATCAGACGTGCTGGAGTCATTGTTTTACCCTTGCCAAAATGTCTAAAGACATGTCAGTATTAATAGTTCATATCAGTGTGTTTTTGAGAATATTTGACACTCATTGTAAGATATTTCCACTCTTGACTCTGATTCATCCAAATCAGAAGTGGTCATTTTTCCCAGGTGCACTTAAACAAAACAAGCCTTTATTGTATGACCAGTATAATGCTTACAATATATGCCACAAAGAACTCCTGTAAAATGTCTTAATGTTAATACAGTTTTATTAATTCACAACAAATGAAACTGACAGTTACAACAATGCAGAACTAAACTATGTTTTTACAGAGGGGATTTCATTCCGTCTCTGTGTCGTCTTCAGACAGGAAGCAGCAGCAGGTGTTTCTCTACAGCCAGCTGAAGAAGCTGCTGAATCCACTCACTTCTGTCTTTTTGACCTCTGAAAAAGCAAAGGAGGACAGTCAGCGCCTGAACTCATCACAGCAGAAGTAACAGTTAACCACGGTGTGAATGGACCTGGTGGCTCAGACACAAGTCAACATGAGTAATAAGTCCTACCTGTTGTGGTGTGGAAGGATTCATCCACCCTGACTGGCTGCTCCGTGATGATCAGCTCATCCTGCACTGCAGTGATGACAGGAGGTTCATCAGCGGGGGTCAGAGGAGAAGGTGGAGTTGTGGCCACAGCAGAGTCTGGTTCTGAGCTGGGCCCTGACTGTTCCTCTGCTTCATCCAGGCCAATGTTGGCAGGAGTTTCAGAAGGTGGGGTAAGAGGAGCAGGTGGAGAAGAAGTGACAGTAGAATCTGGTTCTGGGCTGGGTGCTGGCTGTTCTGCTTCATCCAGGTTATTGTTAAAGCCATTATGGATGAGAACATTAGCAGGAGGTTCAGCACTGGTGGTCAGGTCATCCTACACTGCAGTGATGACAGGAGCTTCATTGGGTGGAGTGACACGAGCTGGTGGAGCTGAAACCATGGCAGAGTCTGGTTCTCTGGTGGGCTCCTCACTCTTACTCTCACCATCCAGGACTGAAGGAGGGACTTCAGCTGGAGGGGTCACATGAGGTGGTTCTGGGCTGGGTGTAGGCTGCTGCACTGGTTCAACCTGGCTAAATTTCACATCCTCCTGGTTGGTAGTGATGACTGGAGGTTCATCAGCAGGGGTCAGAGGAGGTGGTGAAGCTGAAACCACAGCAGAGTCTGGGTCTCTGGTGGGCTCCTCACTCTTGTGCTCAGTATCCAGGACTGAAGGAGGTTCTTCAGCTGGAGGGGTCTCAGGAGGTGTTGGAGCTGGAAACACAGCAGAGTCTGGGTCTCTGGTGGGCTCTTCAATGTTTTCCTCGATGGCTTTGGCCATTTTACAGAGCTGTTGGGAGGGCATGTTGAAGGAGGTGTTTGGAGGAGGAAACCAGAAGCCCTGCAGGACTTTTGGAACCACCTCCATCACCACCTCCTGTGGGCCAAGCAGTCTTGAGTTGGGGGCCTCCTGCTGCTGCTCTGTCAGGCTCCTGGCGTACATCTGTGCCTGGCTGATGATCTTTGGATGTCTGCAGGTCACAGTCATTCAAAGTTTGTTTAACAAACACGTCAGAGCACCACAGAGACGTCACAACCACTGAACTTAAACTGATAATAAAAATGTGTCAAATGTGACTCACTGGAACTGAGGAGGGGCGGCCTCTGGGGAGCTGAGCAGCCTTCTGGCTTCAAACTCAACGTCCCTCATCTTCATGCCGGTGTTCACCTCCCACACCTGAAACAAGGAGCGAGATATGATGAG
>NTHP01000071.1:1516202-1554875 GCA_003416845.1 Oplegnathus fasciatus | reverse complement strand
GAGAGCACTCAAACACAGCTGATCCTCCAGATACAAATGAACAGAGTGTGTTCAGGTTGAAGAGTTTGTGACGTGATTACCTCTAAAACAAGGTAGAACAGTCATAATAATTATACAGAGCCAGCAGATAATAAAACGAGATAATAGCTGCTGCTAATATAGTAACATCAGGTCTGATGATAACATGACAGATTTGTATCATGCAAGAAACAAGGTATCTATTGGTGAGACAAGAAGGCAACTATAAAAATGTGTGTAAAGCACGGTTTCATAACAGACAGTGCCAGCAGACCAAATACTAAAAGAAAGACAGCACAAAATTGATCACCATTGATGATCACGTGAAAGGCCTAAACCAGCTGATCTAAGTGCCTTTTGGGACAGTAGTAAGTTTTGAGTTCATTGCGCATGTAACTGTTGTTGAAACAGTTGTTTCAACAACAGTTTCTTTAAGATGGTTTTCCAATAAACTGAGACACGTCCAGAAATATTCCAAATGCGGAGCACACCGGGGCCAATAGCACTCATCACCTTGATCAGCCTTAATATCCACTTTAGCCTAACCTCAATCAGAACAATTTAGTTGTGATATTCAGGTGACTGGATGAGGATTTCATATGACACACTGACAATCTACAGACTGACTTAAAGCCAATACTTTTGCATTTTTTTTTATTAATTATAGCCTGACCCATCTTGCATTATACTACATAATATGAACAAACATTTTTGATTAGAATACATTAATTTTTTCTCTTTTTGTTTTTACTGTAAATGGCTTGTATTTGTTGCACAGGACCACACTCATTCGCCATTTGCTGTCTCTGTCACAGCTGGCAAGCCTTTCAATATTACACGAGTATTTGATTTGTAGAGTTGTGAATTATGAGTAGAAAAATAGAACATTTTAGAGTGTTTTCTAAGCTGTTGCCACAATGCCAAAAGAGACGTGTGTGTATGTGTGTGTGTGTGTGTGTGTGTGTGTGTGTCTGTGTGCTCGACATCTCCCTCTCATTAAGCAAATACACTTCTGCATATCTACACCAACGCAGCTTTCAAGCTAACTCCTAAACGTTTCGTCGCCCATCAGTCTTTAGAGCACACAGGAGTGCTACAGCATTGAAGCTAAGACAACACAGCTGTATTTTTTTATCTGCTGTATATTTAGCCAGTGGGAGAAGAGTAGTATTGTGACAACATCTGGAAAATATCTTCTGCGTAACAAAAGTGACAGTAGCACGGTCTATTAATAACTGAGAGAGGTAAATTTATCAGGTTTTCTTATTAAACAAAGATGTGAATGTCACTCTTGGTCAAATCAAGGTTGAGAAAACAACAAAATACTACAACTTGGTACAACTGTAAAAGGGCTTTGTTGGATTTAAAAGGCTTCCATTTTCTTACTCACAATATACACTTAGTTAACAGATTAGCTTTTAGTATATTTGAGGAAAGAACCATAGCTTACATACAGTGTGCGGGTGACACTAACTGCTGTATAAAAATGATAAATAGTTTGAAAAATAGTTTGTTTCCTGGCTGTTATCATAACAAGCGAGGAACATTCTGTGAGACGGAGATCTCCAGGAGATAAAGGGCTAGACTCTAAAGGACTCTTTTTCTTTGTCGATCAATAAATCTCTTATTTTGTCAAGTATATAAAATGTAAATTTTTTATGATTTAAAGGTTCAGTATGTAACATTCAGAAAATTTTTGTAAACAGTCACACTAGTGGCCATTAAGTCAATTGCAGTCAGCATCCTGTTGCTCGCTCGTGTCCTCGCACTCCGTAGACGCGAGCCAGCATCGGCCAAAACAGTGACGTGACACACACAAGACTGAACGTGATCGACAGGCATCATGTTGACAGCTTGCTTTTCAATAACGTTGTTAAAAAAAATGTAATAGCTTGCTAGCCAGCTTTATCAATCGCTGTTTGTCTAGCTTTCACAGAGAGGCTCAGCAACGTTAGTAGTAGTAGTATCACAGAGCTAACTAGCAAGTGTTGCACACTGTTAGCGCTGTAAGGAGCTGAAGAGAGAAAAGGCACTCGGAGCGCTCAAAATTGTCCCGAGTCCATAGAAATGAGTCTACAGGGTGTTACAGTCAACCGAGAAAATCGTGGAAGGTCTCATTTTTTAAGTGATGTTACAATCTGTTCACACATTGGCAATAAAAAACAATTAATATGCTACATGTAAATTGTTACACACAGAACCTTTTAAATAATGGCTGGTGCAAGTTACAAGAGCACAAACAGATGTATTAATAATAAAACAAAAACACATGTTTTGCCTGACCAACAGTCAAAAAAGTATTGAAGAAGCTCTAATAGCATCATTATCTCCCACAATTCAATTTATTACCAAGGTAGTGAAAAACATTTCTTACTTGCCAAATAAGCCATTAAATATTCTTGCCAATTTTCTCACTACTCTGCTTACTTTCGTGATGCCACTTAGTTTTTTAACAAATAGCTTAAAATGCAGATACAGTGTAGTTAAATCAATAAATAATGCTAGCGTAATGTGAATGGTGTAATGTCCTTTCAAGTGGTGCATTAACTTTAATGGATGTAAACATTAAAATTTTCACAGATATTAAAAAAAGTGCGTTTGTTTTGGAGCTAGCAGTCTAAGTGAGGCTTCTGCCCGTGCTAAAAGCCTCTTCTCTGTAGAGGAGAAGCCTCTAACCTCCATTGGGACTCCATCCCACCCAAACCCTCCACCCACAGCAGACAAAGATGTCATGGTATGATGATATGAGTTTTCATACAAAAAGCCATCCAATGTTCATCATCTTTCTCTGCCAGTGCAAGTCTTGGGGATTATTCTTGATGGCTGTGTTTGTATGTTTCAGGTGGAGCTAGCAAAAGGAGTGATCGTAAAGGAAAACACATCATCATCTTCCATGAAAAAACACAGAAATAGTGTGTGAGCTGACAGAGGCTCTGTTCTCCAGAAAAGAGATGGTGACTTCTTCACTGTCTGGGAAACACTCCAATGCCCATAAATACAAAGAGCCAAAGTCACAGCTGTGTCCTGCAAAGGTTAAAGCAATTTGTGGTGAGTTATTGGTGGTTTGAGAAGTATTTTGTTTTCCCGGGCTCGTACTGTATTGCAAAGGTAACATCCTCTGTCATATGGATGTTTCACAAAGTACGCAGATCTTGGCTTTCATAAATCTTAAACTCCGCCAGCTTGTTGTACCCATAGAGTCGTATTGCTGTGGATCATTTGCTGGATTTGACACCACCGGAGACTGGTGTTTCTTTCAGCATTACATGTGTAGTAGGGACCATTAGAGCACCTCGCTGTGTCTAATGTTCCTGAGATTCATTAAAAGGAGTGCATAGAAGATCAACAACTCATTTAGTATTTTTATTTACTTCTGGAGGGTAAGAAATCTATACAACCCTTGAAAGGTGTCCTTGTCTGAACACCCTAAAGAAGGCATAAGCCAAACACGATAAGAGTGCTGGTTTGTGTGTTTTACAGCAACCCACTGCAAAGATGAATAATGATAATAGGGATTTATTAATTCAAATGCATTACAGAGACCAGCTCTAATGTTTTAAAATCCCCATGGTAACGCTTTATATTAAGGTAATTGAAATAAGCGTTAGTTAATAGGTAATAAGGCCCTTATAAGTCCTTATAAGATGCTTATTAACATTATTATGTGTTAACAAGACTATATAAGTGTTAATAATAGCATCATAAGCACATTTATTGTTAATTATAAGATATTTATAAGCACTTACAAGAAACTTGTTAACAACTTATAGACTGCTTAAGAACGTTGATAAAAGCCTTATTGTTTATAATAGCATTACAAACTCATTTATCGAGTCTTTCTTACTTACCAATTATGTCATTGTTAAACCTTTACTAAGCTTTTTTTGTTGCTTTATTAAGATTAATACATACTTTATTATGCATTTATTAACAGTTAACTATGCTTTTTGCAGCTCCCCCATCTGGAATGAGTGCTACATGTGGTCAAATTTGATAAAATGTGAGTAAAAATCACATTAATACAATGTTTTAGCGGCGATGCACAAAAACACACTTTTGAAAAATTGTTTTTTCACTTTTCATCAGTTTCACATAAATGGTAGTCACATGCAGCCACAGAGAAAAACAAAAAGCATAGTTAATTGTTAATTAGTGCATAATAAAGGATTTATTAATCTTAATAAGGCATTGTTCTCACTTTAGATCTGGTAGCTGCAAAAAGCATAGTTAACTGTTCATAAGTGCATAGTTAACTGTTGATAAATGCTTAATAAAGCAATAATAATTGTAAGTAGTAAGACTCAATAAATGAGTTTGTAATACTCTTATACTGTAAACAATTATAAGAAATTCATACGGCATTTATTAACTATAAATTGTCTATAAATTGTTAACAAGTTTATTACAACGCTTATTACAAGGACCTTAATATAAAGTGTTACCAAATATCTTTATAGAAACAACAAATAAACATTTTGTGCTTTCAGTTACCAGAATTTACTGTTTAAATTGTATTTTTTTACAGTGGTCACTGCCACCTTTAGCCTGTGACAGAAGAAAATCATTTTACTATCAAAGACTGACAGTGATAGTAATATCACTTATCAGTTGTTACTAAAATAAATAATCAAAAATAACAGTAGCCTATTATTATTATTACCATCACTGAGTATTAAATTGCATTAGTATTAATGTATTTCCTTAAATTTCTAGATTTGTGTTTAAAGGTCTGCACAGCATTATGCCACAGCAGCATCTTAAGTAAGTTTCAAGTCTCTGCAAGTTGAGTTTTGGAGGAAATTGAAATGAATTGAAATCAGTGGGTGCCTGAAAGTTAGAACATGCAGCCAGAGGCAGTAAAACACTAAAGGTTATGTAGAGATAGGGTCAGCTTGGGAAAAGCACAGGTATGGTCTTTTAATTGTGGTACATGTATAAGTACATGTGTAAGGAACTGGTAAAATTTACATGAAAATGATTCAGAAATTGCATAAATTTCAATATTAAGGTGAAGACTTGGCTGTTTCTCTGTAATGATTACAAATAAAATCTGGCAAGGGTATTTTTTATTTTAGAGATACAATATATAATTCAGCAAGTCATAAAATTCACAACATTTTTGAGTCTGGTAGATATACAGTAGCATCATTGCTTGTGTCCAACCATACCAGAAATGAGAGGCTCTTTTACTTTGCTTTTTCTGATTACTGAATTCAAAATCAAGCGAGAACAGGATTTAATTGGGTTTCATTTCAGGGCCCGAGGCAGTAATAAATAGACAAAATCTGATAGAGTGTGTAGAGTTGTGATGAGCTTAATACTGAAGAAGTGTGGCTTAAAAAATTGATCATAGTTAGAAAATACAATTATTCTGTACTTTGACTTGAGTATCCAAGCCCATACAGTGACTAACTTTCTTTCTTTCTTTCTTTCTCTTCTATAAACTTTAGTGAAAATTTCCAAAAATACATGCAGACAACAGACACATACACACAATCTCATATTCACTCATTCTTTCACACACACACACACACACACACACACACGACCCTGTAGGGCTGATAATTAAGAGCCTAATGGATCTTGTGTACAGTGGTGGTCACATTTTGGCTGGCATTTGCATAGATGAATGACTTGTCCAGTCACTCTGTCTCTGCAGTGCACCGAGGCTCTATTGTCAAAACCAGAAGAGCCGAGCGTCTCCACAGACCCGCGGGCAACCAATCACGAGTCCGGCTCTCATTAGCAGGGATCCATTGTGGGTGACAAGAAGAGATAATTACCTTTGACTACAAGAGCTCTTGCTCTCTTTCTCCCAGTGGCAACAATGCTTGGCCTATCATAGAGACCGTGGACCACTTTAGAGATAAAGATAGACCCAGTGTGACTAAATCGGTCTCTTTTTTGATGGGGGGAATGTCCGTGACTTGGAAGGTGCTTTGATTGTAATACTTTATAGGACTCGGATATGTTGAATAATCAGTTACACTTTGACACCAATGCATTAAATCAACTGCTTGGACTTGTTTCTACAAAGAAGGATTAACTCTCACAGAATGGCACGTTTCTTAGCAATCCCTGTACCAGTTTTTCATCACTTTGTCTTGATTGATCTCTGTCTGAAACAGACCAATTCAGCTAAGACCACAACACAGAAACACATCAGAGAAAAGGATGCACCACCCCACTGTCTCCCACACACACGCACGCACACACACACACTCACACACACACACACACACACACTCACACACACACACACACACACACACACAGAAAAGACACACAGACTATATAAACAGTACCCAGCCAGATTTAGAGTTAACAAGATAGGATGATGTGAATAGAGGGCTAGTGGGCATGCTCTGTGATTGACAGGCCGGGCCGCTGTCAGCTCCTCCAGGCAGGCATCAGCGAGCAGCAGTCCTGCTACTGTCAGAGCTCTGTTCTGGTCCAGTGTGCCACACATACATATGCACATGGCCGAGCACACACAAATGCAAATGGGGATGGACACACACATAAGCGCATGCACACATACATGTGTGCGCACACACACAGACACACACACACACGCTTTCCTTTTATTTCTGTGTCACTCACACACACATCCATGCACTCACACACTTTCTGTCCCTCCGCTATGCCCCAGCTGTCAAAAGCCAGTTAAATAACGAGTCTGCTGCTCCCCTTCCTTTTTGCATAGAGGCAGAGAAGCTGGTTATTGCTTGTATAGAACAGTATATGTGTGCTTTTCTCCCAGCTGCAGCACGGTCAGCCCACATGGGGAAACGTCTCATGAGGCTCTGAGAATATCCAGGCATGCCTGCCCATCTCAGTTTAGATTGAGGCAATGATAGGCAGCCTTGCACTGTAGCTAACCTCCTATTTTAATTCACTTCCCAGGGAAGAAAAAAACACAAGTTATGTAGCAATGCATCATATGTATTGTCCTAGTTTATGTACTGTGGGACTTCGCCTACACTAAGGAGTTGTAGAAGCTTGTGATTTATAAACGGATCTTCATAAGTCATCGTACAGCATGATTTACCTGAGACAGGCCTGTGGTCAGTGCCATTATAGACATGACTTCCAGATGGCACGACATTTATTATTCACACACATTTAAATATATCTGTGAGTCCGACATGTTTTATGCATTTAGGCATGTCACCAATGCAAAACCTGGAGCTGAGAGAGTTGCATATGACTGACAACAGAGAGTGGAGTTGGCAGCGCAGTAGTTCTCAGGTAAAGATTTACTTGGCTGTTAATCAGTCGGTAGGGGTGACAGGGTTGAGTGCAAATTTAAAATTGTACGAGTGAGTAAGCAAAGTATGGAAATAAAGATATATGTTGCACTTTTGTTGGAAAGGTATACTGCATGTTAAAGTCAATAAAGCAAATGTAACACATTGGAATATTTATTCTGACAAGATTAAGAGTCTACAGCCATGCTGGCAGCTTTGTGAGGCTGCACTTTGGCACAGCGGTGCTTTGAGCTAAATGCTAATGTCACCAAGTTATTACAATTCATTCTGAGGTGTGCAGCAAATTTCATGGGAATCCATCTGATAGTTGTTGGGACATTTCACTCAGGACCATAAATGCCAACCTCATGGTGGCGCTAGATGAAAAGTCAGAGGATCACCAAAAGTAATTAGGTTTCAGTCCTTGGAGAGCAGGGATATATGAATCAGATTTCATGGCAATCCATCCAATAGTTGTTGTGATATTTCAGTCTGGACCAAAGTGGTGGACCGACAGACTGACATCGGCATCCCTAAGCAACACCGCTGGCATAACATATACTTCAATACTTCTTTTTATCTTATTTTGTTTATGAAACTATGTTGACTTATTAAAACAAGTCATCACAGGAAAGGAAAACTTGTATTCCCACAATAAGACTTTATTTCAACCCTTCCTATTTAGCATTTATAATATAAACAATAATAATAAATGGTTTATAACATACAATAATGTAAGGAGATATAAGGACATTTTAAACTCTTTAGTAAGGCATTTGTCAACAACTATAACTCCTCCTGTGAAGCATCTGTAACTGATAACAGTTGATGACTAATTGACAAAATGACACCATTGTAATAATATGAAATATTAAGTATTCAGCCGTTATATTTCAAAATTAAATGTATTAATGACATATTGATCTGTTTAGAAATGCTTCTCACTCCCCAGGACAACAAAGAAAATTCAATCCGCTGATAAAAGTCATGAGATGCAGGTGAAAGCACTGGGATAAATCTAGTAAGTGGACCTTGAATTAATCATTCATCATGTGTTTATACAGTTACGGATGTTACTTTACTAATTTTTGCATCTCATAAAGCTCACACGACTGATTTAACGTTGCAGATCACATCTCTTCATCATTTGAGTCTTCACTCAGGTCTGACCTCCCATCACAATCTCTGACATCTGACTGTTTCCAAATGCTGATAATGCCTATTAACGGAACGTGTTGAATATATCCGACTGATTGCGAAACTTCTCCGGCTTTTTAGTCTTAATGACAGAATCTGCAAATATAATTACTGTTGCAAGAAAACCCAGAGATAGCGGAGAGAAGCTGTCATCTGCTATTGTTTTCCAGTCCGTGTCCTCCAACTGAACTTCACCGACCGACAGTTTAATTGGTTTCAGGGAATCGGGTGTGAAGAGGAGTCATGACCTTGATCTTTCTCCCTGATAAGTGATTTTTTTTTTAAACCAACTATACATGCAAATATGCAGAGTGTGTGTGTATGTGTGTTAAAGAGTTGAGAGGGAGGTAAACAGATACAGATTGTCTCATTTTATTGTGTGTTTAGTGGCTGATTAGAGGCCTAATTAAATACAGTGTTAGTGAGTTCAGAGGCAAACAGAGGAGACACTGACCCTGCGACTTCCAATGCACCCCGGGGATCATCTGAACAAAGAGAGTAGATGCACACAGGCTGATAGAGTACATGCATTCAGAGACTTTGAACAAACAAGCATCATCAGACCTTTATCACCAGAACCTGTCCTTAATTCACTCTTCACCTTGCATGATAAATATTAATAGGAGGGCAGGGGGAAATTAAGCAAAACTAAACATGAACTCGTGATGATGTTGGCTTCAGTTCAGGCCTGCAGGGTAATAAAGCACAGAACCGCAAACACTCAAGATATAAGCTCTAGTAGAAACGTCACAATCTTGCCATATGCTAGAGACTAACTGTGCTCAGGGTGCGAGCTGCAATCTAAAAGTCACTGGACGTTCAATTATTCGTTCTAAAACTCTGCGGAAACCTGTGTCAAAACATTTCAGGTTTCAACTTCATGTGTAAAATTGGTGGAATGCCCCTTTCATCAGATGATGTAATGATGTATTGAAATATTATGAAATGTAACACCAAAGGCAGAAAACAAATGCATGATTTGCCTGTTAAAGCACCATAACTGCAGACCACTGCACAATTACAGCAGATGCAGCTGGAGCCTCTAGATAATAACAGAGTGACACAGAAAGGGAGGAGCTAAGAGCCGTTGTCAGGTAAAAACCTCAAAATGTGCTTCACCAACATTAGTGGAGCTGAGAGAGTATCTACATGTTGAGTTGAATAGCACTACTAAATAGGTGGGTATGAACAAATTAGTACTGAACACTGCCAAAACTGTATTGTATTTAATAGTAGGAATGCTGTTGCCAATGCCACTGCACTCAATTTGACTATGTTTGGGATATCAGTTGAGCAGGTCACTAAGACCAAATTAGCGTGCAGTTTTTGAGTTTATTTATTATGCTAAACAGTTTACCTAAACTCAAGAGGAGCAGGCAATCCTTAACAAAATCACTTAATTACATGTTCGACTGTAAATCTTTTCATCGTTAAATCGTGGAAATCACCACAACGGGAGTCATTTCCACTGGACAGCAGTGATTAAATGGGTAATATTTAGTTAAACAACAGAGGTCAAAATTAGGTACGTAGATCAGAATCAAGACAGTGAGAAAAAGAGTTCTTGACCTGAGCCTACCTCAGTCCAAGGTGCTGTTACCTTTTTTAGTGTTTCACAAATTTCAAAGGCACCTGAGGGCGCACATTTAGGATACAGCAAAGAAGTAAATGGCAGAATATAGTAACAATATGACAAATGGGAATTATGTTGATGTAATAATGTCGGCATTAAAGAGGTTTAATTGGAATATGTGGATGGAAATTTGAGAGAAAAAAGTATGGATTACTGCAGAATTAAGGTGTGCAGCAGTACAGAGTGCATTTGACATGAACAGATAGCACATATATAAAATATATACAGTTGAAACTACATGGGAAACATATCTTAAGTAAAAACGTTTTTTGAAATCACAAAAACACATTGCAGCTTATTCACATGGACAAGTCTACATATGGACATACATGCAGCAGGTATGAAAAATATAGATGTACTGCAGCACCTGTGTGCAGGCTGTGATGAGGAGGCGAGGCTAGCTGTCGAACAATCAGGAACTGTGCTGTATACAGTACACACAGACAGTCAGTGCAAAGCGCATCTGCGTTGTTGTGTGTTGTCAGTGTCATTATCAGTAATCTAAGCCAGGGGAGGAAATTGTTTAAAATGAGCCAAAATATCACTGCAGTGGCCAAACCTTTGATTTCCATTTAGCTCGTGTTCCTCCTCAGGCCTGTGAAGGCTATTTCACATGCAAACCCCCTCCGCTACTGCCCCCCAACCCCACCTTTTTATTCCCCAACCCTCTCATCCCCTCTCCACCCCATTTGCGCCAACAATACCCCTCTCACCGCACCGCCCCACTCTCAACAGGCTTCTGTGGAATTTATTCAAATATTTTGACATTTCGCCTCCCCTCGCTTCCCGAGCAGAAATGATTTGTGACAGCTGGAGATGGGCTCGGTCGGAGGAGCTTCCTCCAACACCCTGCTTTCTTTTTTCCCCCCATCCTTCTTTGTAGAAAGGCCGATTTTTCTCTTTCGACTCCCATCTTTTTTTCCTCCTCCTTTATTCACCACCGCTCCTCCTGTCAGCTGGCGAAGGCCTTGAAAGCTCCTCTCGGTTTTTTTTCATGTGACTCCACAGTGTGATAGACAAACTGGGTGATATTCCTCTATTTGTTGACATTTCGTGTTTGCTGTCTTTTTTTGTGCCTTTTGCTCAGTGCCCACCTACTGTTTGATCCTGTACTGACACCATGTATGGCAGCACAGAGGGCAATCCTCCTCTGAAACAGCTTTCATCTGAATCCTCTGAGGCTACAGTGCAACAAAATGACTCTTTATTGTTTTTATAAGATGAGAATATAAACTAGATGATCACTATTAAACAGTGTGAAAACCTGCAGGATGATGTACATACAGTACAGTGAGTCAAATCTGAACTACCAACAGTTTTAAGGTTCCTTTTTCCCCCCACATGCATTTCAATAGGCGATAAACTGATAGAGCATCAAAATGAGGAAGTGCTGCATCCGGCGATGCTGCCTGTGACAACAGTGTGCGGACTACAGCGCAGTGCACTGACAACAAAGACTCCATTTGAATAATGCTGCTCATTAGTTGGGGGACAGGGCCTTTTTCTGTTGGCGCCTGTCCCTGGTCACTTTGCACCGCTGCGATAGACAAACACACACACTCAACACCAAGGTTGTCATCCATCACCGCACTGAGAGAAAGGTACGAGCTGCCCAAGACAAATGCGTCTTTCTGGTTTTTATTTCCTCTGCAATGATTAGACATGTCCTCTGGTGGAGCATCACAGCATCCACACAGAGAGAATAAAGTGATGCCAGCTCTCTCACACTGTACACGTTGCCAACTGAAAGGAGCTATTGAAGAAAGATCTGAAAATCCAGTTGAGACTTGAGCTGCTGGAAATCCTTTATCAACTCCAGTATCAGCACACTAAACAATAATGAACCTCCTGACTCACCAGACACAAAAGCACTCATCAGTACAATTTGGCACCCAAACAGGATGTTTCTTTTGAGTCTCAGTCAGATACTGGACTCTCAATCTGTGGATAGAATAACATTTTGGGAAATAGGCTTATTTGCTTCCTTGCTGAGAGTTAGATGAGAAGACTGATACCACTCTCATGTCTGTACGCTAAATATGAAGCTACCGCCAGCGGCCACTTAGCTTAGCTTAGCATAAAGACTCATACAGTTTTGTAGTCACCGTGAGACTACTACCGGAGACTCCAGGAAGTTACTGCGCCCGGCCAGGAAATAGTTCAGCACATAAAAACACATGAAAACCACAATGAGTCATTTTTACACTTTTGTGAGAATTAAGCAAACGAGATGTTAATGATGAACATGTTAATTAGTGAGCTTTCAGGGGGCTGGTACGTGGATTTTGTTACCTCTGGACAGAGCCAGGCTAGCTGTTTTCCCCTGCCTCCAGGCTTCATGATAAGCTAAGCTAACTGGCCGGCTGGTGGTAGCTTCATATTTACCATACCGACACGAGAGTGGAATCAATCTTCTCATCACAAAGTGAATAAACAAATTTCCCAGAATGTCAAACTATTCCTTTAATGACCATTTTAAATATTGTGCCACTGGGGATGTAAAGGTGTATAACCACTATAAGCAACAACTCTCAGTGTCAGGCAAATCCACCTGCAAGAACGTGCATGAGCACATCTCTAAAAGAATTTAATTAGTCAAGGGTTAATCTTTCATGCAAATGAAAATCCTGAAAACTAAATAATTTGATTTAAAAAGAATACAGGAACATTGTGACTGTTTGAACAGACCTGAGGAAAATCCAAGTGTAGCTCTATGAAAGGAGAGAATCAGTCATCTGCCAAGGACAGCCGGAGCTAATAAGTGTGTAACATGATAGAAAAGAAAATTAGTTCATAGCTGTCATCTTCTTGATGAAGAGGCAATCAAAATCAAAGTGAATCATTCCGAGAGGAGGATTGTGTTTTGGAATTCAAACGGGCAATGCTTCAATATGACAAATCAGCCGGTGTGGTGCATGTTGATTGATTCCATCCATGAAAACCTAATAGATTTAGCCCTCTGTGAATTTGGCTCTCATTAACCTCGCAGCGTTTTCATATGAGAATGTATTGGAGCCATTTTATCCACCACTCAAAGGCAATTCACTGGGTGATAAATCCTTTGGCTTATCTGGCTGCAGGTGACAGCACAGCAGAGCACTGAGGCTGACTGGGGCACAAACACAGAGGCGCACACACACATATTCACAATCCACATAAACACACACACACACGCATTCTGCAGAGACACACGCGCACATTTTCTTGAAGGGGTCGCCATGGTGACCCATGAGCGGAAAAAACCTTGTGATCCGACCGGAACCGAAGACATGCTCCTCGACCCGAGCGACCAGCCGCAACAGAAAAATCTTCCTCTCAGCTCCCCGGAAAAGAAGAGGAAGAAGAAGAAGAAGGAGGGGGAAAAAAACAGAATTCAATTACACAGTCGAAACCCACTCCTTGCCCTCCGGGAGTGATATCAGCACCATTTAAAAGTCTGATTACTCACAAAACCAATAACATTTTGACTCCTTGGTAATGGACCAGTAGATTAGAAAATTTAGATTACATTTAACTGCCTGTAGATTCTCATTAAAACGCCACCAACTAGTTAGAAACAATAGGTAATTAAGAGTGTAATGAAGCGCAGTAGCGTTAGCGCACGTCGGCTGTATGCTACTCTTGTGGGACCCAGCCTTACTTTGCTCTTATCCTGCAGCAAAGCCATACCAGCGTCTCATTTGGGCAATACGACATATTTAATTAGATTAATGAATTTCGGTGGCGTCTCTGCGGGGTTGGTTGTGCTCCTTGCGGTGACAGTCTAACAACAGATTATATATTAGGGGAGGCCTGCAAGCTGCAGGCAGGCCGGTGCAGGCTGGTCCCTCGACAGAGACGCGACGTGTGACAGTTTGGGTGGAACCTGTCTCAGGTTTACTCCTGCTAAATTGTCAAATGCAAATAATCATAAGCAAATGTGCTGCACGAGTAAACACAAACTTGTATCCAAAACTCCAGATTTGATTTAGCAAAGTGAGGCCTATTGAATTAAACATGATTGATTGTAACACAGGGAGAACACAAACAGAGGCAAGAAAGCCCAGGGTGATAAATGGGTTAGCGCTCGTGTTTGGCTTTAAGCTAGTCTCTGTGGCTCTGGCCGGCCACAAGTAAA
This sequence comes from Oplegnathus fasciatus, assembly GCA_003416845.1. NCBI lineage: Eukaryota > Metazoa > Chordata > Actinopteri > Centrarchiformes > Oplegnathidae > Oplegnathus > Oplegnathus fasciatus. The sequence goes on along the minus strand of NTHP01000071.1, from coordinate 1,540,660 downwards.
TGCTTCTACACAAAGTAAAGACTAAAGGAAATGAAACGGGGCATGGGTCTCCGAGGCTGACGCAAACTTGTTTGAAATACTTGGAGACTTCAGCCTCCTGCAACTTTTCATCACAGTTTTTACATTTTGTGAAATGTGGATGCAGAGGAATAGGAATAATATTCCACATAAGACATGAATGATTTCAGCTGTATGACATAAATATTTACATTGAAACAGACTAGCTAATATTTTTAATCCATTAGGCACCTGAAATAATTTGCTGTAATAATGAAGATGTTTTCTGCAGTATCATCTGAATATGTGTCTTTGGAGTGTATTCGCCTCTGCTCCACCGACACTTCTGCATTCCACAGCAGCATTTCAGTGTCACATGGCCGCCTTTTTGTAGAGAGTCTTACTTCACTCAGTGCTTTTGTGTGGTGGAGGCAGACAGTAATTCTCTCTCAGTTTTCACAAACAAAACACAAGACAGAGCGTTCATTGCACATAAAGCTGTAAGGTAAGTTTAACTTGCATAGCTTTCACTTTATTTTTAGCGTTAGCTTTACCATCAGATTTAGTCTCAGGTCTACTTGTTTCTGATTTAGTTTTAGATGTATATTAAAATTTGAATTGAAGTTCATCATTTAATATTTAGCTGTAAATGATGCTTTGGCTTTACAGTTACCTAAATTTAAGCTTAATTTATTCAAAATTAAACTTCTTAGTTAAGTTTAGATGTAGCTAGATTTTAACTTAAGCTGTAGTTTTATTTTATGTTACACGTCTCTGATTTAACATGACATTTACATTACATTTACACAGGTTTGACTGTAGCTGTAGTTTTAGCTTTGACGCTCTTGTTTAGCTTGATGTAGAATTGGAACATCACTTGATTTGGCTTTAACTGCACACACACACACGGTAGAACATTTACACAAAACTCTACAAAAAGACTTAAATATGCAAAAGAGAAAAAGAAAACACAAGTATCTTAAACCTGAAACCTCTTTAACTTGACATTTACCACCTTTAATTTGCTGCTTGTGATTGGTCCTATTTAAAACTGAAGTCAATAGCAACAAACAACACTGCAGAAATATTTATAGGCTGTCAATACTGAACACTAGTTAGTTACACCTCTCTGTAGTTCTGGTGCTCGGCGTTGTCTTTGAAAACATGACGTTTAGACCAGATTTCTTTTGTAGTATCACACTGCCCTCTATAGGGATGGATCCCAACTGCGCTGCATTAATCCTCAACACAGAGAAGTGTATTTCAGCGATATGTCCTCCCAAGCTCTCACAGCACTCTACTGATCTACATTTAAACACACGGAGAATTGCATTTTGCTGAGAAGATTTTAAGCAACATTTTCCTCAGTTGAGCTTCATTCAGTGTAAATTGTAAATGGCTTGTTCTATTATAACTTTTGCACTGTTTTCAGTGACAGACGCAGATGTTGCACTGTCTATGTGTATATACACAGACTGTATGTGAATCACAAGGGGAATATGTCTAGAAAACACACTCACACACATACACACCTCCAACCTGGCAGACTGTTTGTGCTTGTAAACACTTGAATAATTGAGCCAGATTCAAACACACCGTCTCTCCAAAAGGAGTCATGGAGGAGGAGGAGGAAGAGGAGAGAGAGGGAGAGCAGATGGCCCAGTGCAGATAGACTCAGAGACTGGGAGCGAGGAGTGTTCTCTGAAGGACGAGGTCTTGTATTGTTGTGGCTGCGAGGGCCGCTCTGTCACACGGCGTACCAGGGGTCCCCAAAGAGCCAGGGTCTTATGGTGTCAATGTCCCCCCAGTCCTCATCCCCAGCCCTGGCCTATTGTCATTCCTGTTTTTTAATTTCTCAAACGCAATCAAGTGTGACACAAACTGTTTACCTAGCGTGTCTGCCACAACCAGGAAGAGAAAAGGAGGGGGAAAAAAAGCCAGGATCTCGGCACAAAATAATCCTCCATAATACCAGAGAGTTTAAAGAGGCTTTGCCAATATCTCCCCGAACCCCCCCTCCACCTCTCTTTGCTCTTATGAAAAAAAGGAGGGGAGATAAAGAGAAGAAAAAGGGGGGAAAACACATCAGAAGAAAGCTGTTAAATTCGCCCCTCAGTCTCATTTGGGATTGCTAATTATTGTTTTTAGAGTACAACAATTGGGGTATTAGGGCATAAGCGGCTGGAGATAACATCCAGAGGAAGGCGAGGGGAGGGAAAGGGAAGAGGAGCATGGGGGAGAAAGATAATGGGTTGACAGAAGGGGAGGTATGATAGGGTCTGGTCCATGGCGGTGTCTCTGTCTCTCTGCTACAACACACCACAGTATGAGGAGGCTGACTGACTCACTCTCCAAGGATCTTGAAAAGTGAAGGAAACTTGACAAGGAAAAGTTTTGAGTGTTGGACAGTTTATGGGTCGACAGAAATCAGAGAAAGTGAAGGAGAACAGAAGTTACCACATGCATGATAGAATACTTCAGCTTCTCTTCTCACTTTTTAAGTTCAACTATAAACATCAGCCACACAATTATAAGATCTCACATGTACAAATACGCACACAGAGTAAGAATGTGAATATAACAGCAGGCTTGAGATTAAGAAATTTAAAAAGTTAAAGGTGCTATAATTGATATTTTTACATTAACAATGGTTCACGTGAATACTTGTATGTGAAAGAGGTCACTCGCACAGTAGTGATGGACCCACAGAACATTATCATGGACGCTGTTCTCCTCAGTTCTGTGGACCTTTTAGCAACAGTCAGCTCATTGTTTTGGTTTTCCAGCCCACAGGGTTTTTTCCAAAGGCTTTCATAGGGTCTTTTAAGGCCACAGCATTCAGCTGTTTTCAGTAAAAAATACCTATAAAAGACCTAGGTATTTTCCTTGGTAGATAGTGGGGTCCAAAAACTAGCTAAAAGAAGAGTGAATATTCTTCAGATGGCCAGAAACATGACTCCAAATGAATGATAATGTTACTCTGTGTCTGCTGGATGTGTAAATAGGCAACTGTTTGCTAACAAGCCATATCAACTAAAAAGGTTTCCATTCAAATGTAGCACAAGTTTGTAACCAAATTTCCAGAAAATCAGCAAAAGAAAGTATGAATTAATGTGCGTTTCTATCCACTACTACTCTTATGCGAATATTAGGAGTTGGTTCATCGAGATAAGTGATTGGTGGCGCTAATTATTCAGTCAGGTGTCATTAAACCATCACAGAAGAAGAGGGGGCCACAAGACGTAATTAGAACGCCAGTCAAACCTGAAACAGTGGAAAACGATGTAGAAAACATGATGGAAATATGGCATTCATGTTTTTCCATGTGTTAATTGGAGAAATGTTATGTTTCCTCATCGCTCCACACAGATCTGATATTTTCTTCTGCTGCTATTTTTCATCTCTTCAGTGAAGCGGAAGCTTCAGTGGATGTTTAAGTCACATGCTTCATGTACCTCATGATTTATTTGCAAAGTCTGTTTCCATTGCACTTTGTCGCATTTTGTTGTTATTGATACACAACAAACTTCACAACACTTCTTACATTTTATAAGGACTCTGGTGGCTGTCAGAGCATTTTGGTATCTGAACTAGATAAAATGGGATGGTTCTTGGCTATTTTATTTAAATGAATAAAGGCAGATTTTGTGACATTTTTGATATGTGGATCAAAAGTAAGACAGAGATCAAAGATCATTCTCAAATTCTTGACTGTATGGCTCTGGCATATAATGCAGCCATCAGCATTTATGGAAACATTCATTAAAACTGATCTTATGTCCCAACAAAGCAACATTTCAGTCTTCTGGACAATCAAATGTCAGGAAGTTGTTACACATTCAGTGATGAACTTCTGGCAAGCAGTTCTCAGCAGTCATTTGCTGTTACAGGAAGATAGAGTTGTGTGTCATTAAATTTATGTTGTAGTTTTTTGAAGACGTGACCAAGTGGTAGCATTTGCACACAGAACAAAAGTGGTCCAAGCACTGATCCATGTGGAACTCCTTATTTGACCATAGAACAGGAAGATAACGTTTTACTGTACACAACATGTCGTCATTCAGATATGACTCTACCTGCAAGTTTATTAATTTATCATTAGCCCGAGAGCCACATAAGTATCTTGTTGGGGCTGTTGGTAGTGGTAGACAAAGTTATAGATGACACAGTATCTCATCCAACATTCATTCATTTTGTTCCAGTGAAGAAAAAAATACTCACAGGAAGAACATATCAAAAAAACTGTGCGGTATATTATGAGTACTAAAAGGCAGGTGATGGCTTGTGTCCCACAGGAGAGAAGAAAGCATCCTGGAAAACACACACACACACACACACACACACACATACACATTGGCTTTCATCCTGTGAACGAGCAGGCCAGCCAAAGTCATCTGGAAGCTTCCACATGCCAATGAATAAATAAAGCTGTAATTAGTAAAGAAAACAGCGCCACCTGTTGGTGTCCCACCCCTGTGAACTCAGACCATTATAGGGTGCTGAGGGAAACACCTGAGCATGCAAAGGCTGCATGTTAAAGGGTTGGCACACACGCGCAATGTGTGTGTGTGTGTGTTTGTGTGTGTGTGTGAGAGAGAGAGAGAGAGAGAGCGAGGGAGATGAAGTTTTTTCATGTGGGCCACCCGTGTAACCATGTGTGTTGCATGGCTTCCATTTGTAAAGAGGCTTACTGAGCATATGTGTTGGTATTGTGAGAGTGTGTGTGTGTGTCTGTATGCTCCTCCGTGTACATGTGTGTATGTGAAGGGGTCCAACTGCGTGTCCTGGGGCCCACCTGGCAGCGCTGTGCAGATTCTGGGGCCTGAGCAGCTGGCCTGGGGGCTGGTGAGGGTGCTCGGTGGGGGGAATTTTGAGAGGGGTGTGGGGGGTCTTCTATGGCCCCTGTCCCACCAGACCCAGACAGTAGGAGGCAGATGGACAGGCCACAGCCACTGCCAGAGGGCCAGAGGGGCCACGGGGCCGAGGGAGAGGGCCAGCCAAGACCAACTAAGCTCACACACACACACACAAATTAAAAAAACACAGTAACAGATGAAATACATGGGAAATACAAACCTCAATGAATATATACTGATCCTTAGATACTAATTCTATCATTTGTCCCCTCATTTTTTTATTGCAAAAGATAAACACACAGAGATATTCATGTTAATTTGCATTCATAACAACAGAAGAGGAGAACTGCGTAGTTGCGTTGTGTAAGATCTGTGGTGTACAGTGCATTGCATGAGTTATGTTGTAATTTACATTTTTAGTTGCTCCACTAACCCTTCAAGGAGAATTACATTTCGTTATGAGTTGGCTCTTATTTTCACAGGTTTGGGCATCATTTATATTGGTTATAATAACTTTGTGCTCACCAAAGTAATTGCTGAGATCTGGATCCAAGAAGAAGTTTGACAGGGTTAAGAAACACGAGTAGTCAGACAAACCTCCAGGTTAGCCAGAATTATTTGGTAGAGAAAATGAAAGCTAATGGTAAAATTATGATCCAAGCCAGGGGCGTAGCACAAAATTCTGGACCCTGTACATAAGCATTCTCTATGGGCCCCTCCCCACATCCACGGCATTCTAGTATCTTTGTGGGCCCTCCTCACACACACACACACCCCAGTCCTACCTGACCCAAACTATCTGTTGTAAGCAACCATCACTGATTTCCAGGTTCAACTTTGACCTACCGTGCTTGCTGTAGTGCACAACTACTTCAGTTAATGAGTCGACTAAACTTTGTGGAAAATATTGGTATCAACAACTGATTTTGCCTGTATGAGCTCTGAAAGGAGACCCTTGCTTTTTGATTCTTCTGGCACTGGAGCCAAATGCTGATGTTCCTCACTGGTGTTAGCCAGTATTTTTAGCCACACTAGCGACGTGGCTCTTTGGACGGCAGTGTCGGTCTGTCAGTTGGTTGTCGGTCCACTACTTTGGTTCAGACTGAAATATCTTGACGACTTTTAGAGGAACTGACATGAAATTGTGTACAGACATGATCCCCACAGGATGAATTGTAATAACTTTAATAATAACTCTTTGACATTTCATCTAGCGCCACCATCAGGTCAATATTTCAATTTGTCCAATACTTTGGTGACCAAATCAGCCTCAACTGTAGTTTGCATTTAGTACTGATTAATATTAAAATGTGAGCATGCTAACAGGCTAGGTATAATGGTAAACATTATACCTGCTAAACATCACCCCGTTAGTATTGTCACTGTGAGCTCAAAGCACCGCTTAACAATAGCTTTACAGTCAGAACAGAATAGAAAACATTTAATTGGTATTCAAGACAGCACTACTGTACATGTATTAATGTATGACATGCAGATGCTCATAAACGTACATCCACCAATCACCAAGTCTCTTCTTAAATCTTCTGAAGCTGATTCTAAACATGCAAAAGGAGAAAGAAAGCCCAAAAACACCATACGGAGGACTGTTTTGAACACAGCGATCTGAAGGGAATATGTTAAGAGGGTGTAGGATTGACACAGAGTTTATTGTGAACATGTACTATAGCTAGGTGGTGGTGGTGGTGTGGGAGGTGGCCACCGGCTCCAGTAGTCCAGAGAGCCACAGATGCTCCACTGTTTGTGTGTTGACTCTCTGTAATTTGTTTGCTCTAATTTGTTTTGCCGTGCCAGGGGAGTTCCGATTTTAATTTTGCTCTGTGTGTGTTTACCCCTCTTTGTGGATCGCTGATCTGTTAAGCAGAGAGAGAGGCAGAGACAGTCAGTGTGGAGGGTGGGCTGTTCAGAGAGCCAAATTAAAAAAGGAGCAGTGCAGATTGTTTTAAGCTCTGGCAGCCCCTTCAGGCCCAAAGGCCTCGCTCACAGCCTGCACCTGCTCCGTCCCCCGGGATCCTGGTTCCTGATCCGTGGCCCTCGCTTCTCCTCCCCGGGCCCCTAGCCCAGCCGCCTCCTCCTCTCCTCTCCTCTCATTCCCACTCCTACTTTTCTTGTCTGCTTTTTCTCCTCCCCACCGACTTCCCTCCTTTTCCTTCCCTTCTGCAGCCTCCATCCTCTGCCTCTCTCCTCCTCTTAAACTTAAACTCTCCATCTATCCCCTCCAAAAACTCCTGATGCTCCTTTCCTCTTTCCTCCTCCCCAGTGACTCCCCTCTATCCCTTCACTCCTCCGTCCTGGCCTCTTCACCCCTTCTCTCCTCTCCACCACCTGCTCCTCTCCTCCTCTTTATCCCTCCTTCTCCTCTTGCTCCTGGTTACTTCCACCTTTTGTTTTGCCTCTTTGCCCTGGCTCAACTTCCTCCTATCCCGCAAATATTTTTTCTAACCCCCCTTGTAACTTCTCCTCTTCCAGTTCCTGCTCCTCTCTCCTCCTGTCTCGCCTCCAGCGGCTGGCACAGCCTTAATCAGCCCCCCTCCGCACCTGAATGATTGTGACTTGTTAGCCTGATTGAAAACACAGACACATAAAATACAGTCAGAGGTATGACAATATAACACAATCTGTGGGCTATTATGGTTACTACACTACAGTGAAGAACTCCATAAAGCAGCATCATGACATCAACACCCTTTCATTAACCCAAGACACAGGATAAGGATGCAAATGAATGACTCATATTGACAGCCTGTTTAAAATTGTCACAGCTATTCTTTATTGAAATCATCCAGTCGCTCCAGTTTATGACTGCACATCCATAGGTAGTTTGATCAGTCAGTCAGCTCTACATACAGTATGGTACACTTTGTCACACATACAATATTTACATTACCCCAGCAGTAATGCTATGACATGGTTCCAATAACAAGACATTTAGTTTTAATATGGCTTGATTAAAGCAGTCCAACTGTATATGATGCCCAGCCTGGATGAGGCGACTGAAAAGCACCAAACGCAGACCAGGGCGGGTTCGGGATGTGGACCACCGGACGACGTGATGGAAGAAGGTTGTCTCTAGAGTCATGGTATCTGGATCAAACTTCTGTCACTAACTCACCTGTCTATCCAGGCTTCTCATGTAAAGGGTCGCTTCACCCAAAGCGCAAAAAACATTTCACATTCACATTTCTTCTCAATTACCCCAAGTAGTATGTAGCTGTGCAGATACTTTTGGTTTTGTGTGTCCAGCCGTCCATATTAGTCTCTAAATTTTTTGTCTCTACCTCAATACAATGGTGAAGGTGAATAGAATTTTGTCTGTGTCACTCACAGCATTGAAAAATTACATTTAACATTAACTGATTTTTTTGGCCACTTCTGCTGCAGAAACAAGATGTAAACACTGACGTATTATCACCTTTGAAGTTGATATGGCAAACTTGTAAGCAAACAGTTGCTTACTGGTATTCACGCATCTAGCAGACACGGAGCAACGCTAGTATTCATTTCGAATCGTGTTTCTGGTCCAATAGTCACTCTGCCTTTTGGTCTCCAGCAACTCCCGAGGGACACATCTGTCTCTTAAGCAGCTACATGCTCCACTATGTTCGCCTGCTAGTCGCTAACTTTGTTGCTGTTTGGTGCTGAGAAGGTAGCGTACTCTGGGTTTTTAGGGCTTTTTTTGATGAAAACCTGCCTGCTGCGTTTAAAAATGACGCTGATGAGACCATCGACAGTGAACCAAAACAGCAAAGCTGTGGGCCGTAAAACCAAAACAAGGAGATAGAAGATGCTAAATTGTTCCGTGGAGCTGAGGGAATCTGCAGAGTCGGGTAATTCTCTGTGGGTTCATCACTATAAGCAAACCCTTTCACATTACACATTGTCATTTGATCCTTTCTTAAAGTTGTAATCTCGAAGATTTTCATTTCGTTGTCTTTCACGGCACCTATGGCGATAATCGGTAATTGCAGGTGTGTTTTTGGACCTCACTTCAGTTTCAGTTTCATCGTCTGTAGTCATTTGTTTGGCCATAGTAACGTTTACTCACAACGCTAGCAGAGACCGGAAAAAACAGTATATTGCTTCGCACACAGGTGAGTTGAAGAGCGAGTCTGTCGTGTTAAAAGCCTTGTTAAAGCCTAACTGTGCACCGTTTGTGATTTTTCCGGGAGAGTCGCTCCCGACACCCGGGTTGTAATTCTGCAAATGCAAGGGCATTCATCAGTGGGCCATAGGCTCAATCACCATTGTGTTGCATCATTCCGCGATAGATAGTGATCTAACAGATGTTTATTTAAATGAAAATCTTTGAGATAATAACTTTAATATAAAAATACTGCAGCTTTAAGTAATTCAAAAGAAACATCTCTTTCCAAAGACCGACTCCAGCCCTCGTCCCCACCGAGGTCGTTGGGGCTAAGCCTGTGACTTGTTGTTCTAAATTCAAACAACTGTTTGAACGAAGGGAAAAGCACTTTGCATTTGACACCATAGATGGAAAAATCATGGATGAAGGTAAGTTTGTTGGTTAACTTTATAAATTTACTTTACCACAACAACAAAGTGATATTGCAGTTTTCATTGGATCTAATCTCTACCAAAGAAATATCCATTATGAAAACTGTTGACAGTGCGGTCTGTGGAGTGACACGAATTGGAATGAGATGTTGCTGTTTCATTTTTCATGTCTCTTTTAAATACTTTGAGCACCACAAACAAAACTCCATCCCCCTTTATTGTATAGAGGCAGAGGCAGACACTTACAGGCACACATATCTAAAACCTGGAGAAATAAAACCCAAACTATCTGCATGGATCCAATTCCACTAGATGTAAGTGAGAAAATGTTTTTAGTAATTTGGGTGAACTGACCCTTTAGCTTAAGTCACATCTACTCTATATGTACCACAATCTTTTTACAGCAGTCATTTTGCCATTACGAGCACTTCCACCAAGCTCTAACGTGACAGACAAACACTTCTCAAGACATTTTGGTCCATTTTATACCCAAGATTAATAAACTAGCAACGTTCACTTCTGTTGATTTGGTATTCTGAGTGTCTCTGCAAAGACTCTTCATCAGCTGCTTCATTGATGACATTCACACCCAGTAAAATTCACATACACACAGCCAACATAAGCAGCACAGTCCCCTCGCTGCACAATCGTGAACAGAACACTCAGTGTCCTGTACTACTGATATACACATTTATGTTTCCCATTCACTTGGCCTATACTGTTCTTTACCCCCTATAGCAGACTGCTCCCATTGAAATAAGGTGAAAATAAATTTCCACTATTGCAAAATAATGTCTCTCTTTGAGAGCAGTAAGAAAACAAAATTTAACAAAAAAATATATATTTGACACATAAGATCATATAGACAGAATAATAAAGTGGCACTGATAATAAATTATATCACAACAAAAACTGTTGCAGACTATCTTCACCCATTTCTTTAGTCTGAGAGAACTAAGGCTGATTTGTTGCAGTGTGCGAGTATGCATGCCTACGCACATCACACCTACACACACACCGACAGGCTACCTATGAATGGGAACTACAATATTAAAGTTTAGGACTGAAGGACAAATAATTTGCTGTGTGAAATTGACTGCAGGTCCTCAGGGTGGAATGACCTTGATGTTACAGAATAAAGGAGGCATCCGGCTGACTGCTGCCTCCATCTAGTGGTCAAATATACAATTTACAGCTCCATACCAGAGAGACGTTAAAATGAATGATCGAAAGCTCCGACTTCACCAATAACAAAGTGCAAGCAAATAACTACTAAATGTAGAGAAATAAGGATGATAACCGGTAAATGAAACAGGCACAAATCTGCTCATCGTCCCCTCTGACTTCTATTCCATGGACCTATAAGTACATCTAGGGTTGTGGTCTGATGGAGACATACATCATGTTTTGATACAGATTCTTCCCACATACAGTAGCAGTAAGGAAATGACACGAGGATCGATGTAGAGCATGGACCGGCACTCGATGTCACCTGTGTTTCCTCTCCCGCACACGGATGGTTAACAGGCGAGACACGGCAGCTGTTCCTTTTAGCCACATGATCAATCTCCACCTGTTCGAATGGGTTTGTGCATTAAGACACATGGCAGAGTGGTGATTAGTTGCATCATTTCATAGCAAGTGAAGTGCCACCTGTCTCGTCTGCAACACTCTTCTGTCGTCTCCGCACTTTTCATGAGATGAGATGAGATGTTTCCTTGGTGTTCACCTTTCACACCAGCTCCTGCATCCTGGGGCGAGACAAATAAGGCAAAGAGAAACTGCCACAGGGACAGTTCTGACGTTACAGGAGGGGACGAACCATGCAGTAGCATGTGTATTATGAGGTTCAGTTTGTATGCTCTGCATATTAATACCCAGTCTGTCCATCAGGAAGGTTTATCATTTGGGGTATTGGAGGTGGAGGAGGAGCTGGAATAGTTTCTTCAGCTGTGTGAGCAGTTCAGCAGTTCCCGCCTCCTGTCAGTCTCGATCTGTCAGCCAATCACGGCCATTCTCAGGTCAAACCTCCAGGTCGGGCATTAACTCCTCCTTAAGCTGAATGTCATTGTCAGATCCCGTGCCCACGTCCGAGTCAAAGAGCGAGTGGTCGGAGTCGGGGGAGTGCGTGTGCGTGTTTCCAGCTGAGTGGCTGCTGCCGGCGTCGCTGTCGTCCAGAGTGTCAGTCCTGGAGAAGAGGCCAAAGTCCAGCAGGCCTGTAGGGGAGCCGCCGCCGCCGCTGCTCTCACTGTCTCCATCATAATAAAGATCCTCCACCTCCACAAACCACTCGGGCCAGAACCTCCTCCGCATCCGCTCGCAGAACATGGCCAGGTTGATCAGCTCTCCTGTAAAGACATCAGACACAGCAGGTTCACACGCACGAGCCTTCACAGGTACAGTTTAAACCAGCAGGAGGTATCTCTGGTGCTTGCTGACATCGTGAGTCTGATACAGAGGAAGACAATACATGTGGGAGACTTTGTGAGACATATTTTGTTTTATCTCTTCATTATGAGCCCTTTCATCATGAATTATGTATCAAGACAGAGAATCTTCATTTGTGACATTACGAGCTCTGATTCTGCTCGCTGAAAAGATAAGAGACTCAAGTGTTCCTGTCTCTGTGCAAGATGTGAAAGCAACAATCAAAGCCAGTCAGCAACACTGCATAGCAGTAGTATATCGCTGCCATCTAGTGGCTGGAACAGACAAACACATCTATGACAAACCAGCCAGGAAATCTGTAAATGACAATGTGAATGATGCTTATATACTGTAATAACAAAGCTCAAACTAAAGCAACAGTGTCTACAGTAAATATGCAGTGATTTAATTCATTCATTTAATCTATTTGGTTCATTATTAGAATATTCAGTTTCACTCATGTCTGAGTTCTTCACAGATCCACTGACCTTTGATGAGCTGCTCTGGTCGTGTCCCCGGCAGAGTCCACATAGCCTGGGCTAGATGCCCAAACACTGTAGCATCTAATGTTGACATCTTAGAGCCCATAAAGTACTTCTTGTCTCCTGTGAGGTAGACAATAAACAGCAATCTCAAGTTTGGATGCAGAGAAATTTTCAGTTTTTTACCTTTTGAAGATATTGTTCTAAAATGATGAACCAACATGGAAATAAATGCAGTGGTTCCTTTTTTGTCAGAAGTACCTCCACAGCCTTCTCAGATTAACTCAAATATCCCTTCATCAACACCACCCATCATTTAATTGATTTTAAAGAGGAGATTACGTAACACAACAAAACTACCACTTGAAGTGGCAGAAGCTGGATCTTTTAATCATTTATCCATTACTTTTAGAGCCAACTATTTGAGCCATTTATCTATTACTTTTTTGCTAATTATTTTAAACATGTATCCTTTGATTTTAGGTAATTATTTCAAATGTTTATTCTCCCTTAGCTAACTATTTAAACCACTTGCTGTGCTTTTAGCTAACTATTTCAACTTCTCTGCTAGCTTGCTAACTAGTTGCCATGCACTCTCAGTGGTATAACATGACTTTAAGGTGCTACAACACACTAGTTAGTGGGAGGTGTGTACTGTGCAGTCAGCCTATTGAAGCTGGTAGCTTACTGGGTTAGCATTACCTCAATGTTGATGCTTATTGGACAGTTATTTTCCTCCTAAACAAAAATATGTGGATATAGTTTTTCAATCAAATCATAATTTCTATTTTTCAAATTAGTTGAGCTTCTACACAAAATCTCAATGTACCGCCTGGCAACTGCAGCAGTCTCCCCTGGGATACAAGTACCTCTGGTGGTTCACTTTTCTAATGTTGTACAACGAAACACATTACCCCCAACGCTGAAATCTATCCTAGACTTTTCATAAATAAAAACTTGTATCCAATGTTAATCAAACAGTATTTTGTGGCCTTAAATATGATTTATGCTAAATCTCCTTCTCTAACCCTTCCGAGAAGACACTTCAAAATAAATCATATCATCTTGAAGCTGGAGGAGCTGCACTTTTGGCAGCAACGGCAGATTTTCGATTCACGTCTGGAACAGCGAAACATTAAAAGAGAAGCTGTGTGTTTGCAGAGTGTACTGATGCTTTCACTCTGGGAATAACTTTCCATTTTTTTTTTTTTACAACAAGTGGTTGTCCGTTGAAATGGCACAAACAGATCGATGCAAATTACTTTTCTTGCCAGCATCTGACTCTTTGTTTCCATCTGAACACTCGGATATTGTATCCCTCTGGCTGACATCCAGAACTTTCCCTGTTTTCATTCATCATAGCTCACTAAGCACAAACGCGGAGGCAATGGCCAATATGTTCTGTATTAACATATATGGAAACCACATACAGTATATGAATGAATCTTTGGAATCTTGTCTGCAAGGAAATTAAATACATTTACACGCTACTTAATTCCAGGACACACGTGTTAATCATCTATTGATATTTTAAATGATGCCTTTTCTTCCCAGGATATATCACTGTGCATATGTATTCTGAAATCATTTGTCAGGGTCTATTAGTCATTAAAACTAATGCTTCATTAGGCCACATTAGCATGCCAGAGCCATCTGACAATTTTCACTCATTATGGTCTGGCAATGCCGTGACAAATTAGCTTGATACAGATGTCACTTCAGCATCATTCATATCAACATGAATACTTCCTGTGCCTGACTGGACAGACTAACGCTTCTTTAGGCTGTCACTGGTATTTGCTTTTGATTTTTAGTATAAACACAGCAACATATCAAAAACAGAACCCTTCCTACTAATGGCTAAGGATTTGAAGTAACTAATGCATGTAATTCTATTATTCCAAATAACAAATCTGGTAACTCTGTTATCATATTATATAACAGAGTTTGGGTAATCCCTCAGATACACCGGTCACTGCTCATACTTTTGATGAGGTAAGTGGTAGTCCTAATGGAATACATTTTAACACATAGTCCTCTCCCTACCCAGCAGCGTGGCCAGCGTCCTCATGTCCTTCTCCATCAGTGCGTAGACCTCCTCCTTGGAGAAGCGTCCGATGCCGTGGCCGTACATCTCCCTGCGCACCATGCTGCCATTCAGGTGGCTCAGCAGCCACTTCAGTGTGTCGCTCAGAGGGCCGCTCATCGCCAGAAGCTTCTGAGTTTCCTCCAGGTTGTCCACCCACTGACAGTAGGCTATTGTCCTGGAAGAACACACACACACACACAGCAGATGACATATCATGTTATCACTGGTTACCTAATTGTGTCGGAGCAGGAATGGATATGTTAAACCCAAAATGAGTTGCAGCAACACTTGCAGTCTGTCAGGAGTGGAGTCTCACTAAGGAGTAAGAGGTTCGTGCTCTTCTTCTTGCTCTTTCTTAGGTCTAGATAAAAAACAAAAGGTTCCTAATGTCTGATCCTAAACAAAAATACAAAAACTTTGCAATTTAGGCTCTTAGACTTCAGATAAAGCAGATCTTTGTGGTTGTAATCTGTAACTTCTCCATTAACTCACATTGAAATTTCCGCTGAAAAAAAATCATTTTGTATGTAATGCAACAACATTATCATATATGATGATACGATGATGTGATGATCTTACAGCATAATCGACAGCATCTCTACTCAGAGGTGAACCAGCTTGGGGAAACACTGTAACAGCAGATCCTGTGTGCCAACACCAAGCCACCTTCTCTCTCGTCAGTTCTGCCTCATTTAAATGTTAGTTGGGTAGTTCAGTGTCTGTCTGCCACCAATTTAGTTCCCATCCTGGCAGAACTTTTCTTGTTTTGTATTAACTTCAGCAAAGATCTATGAAAGTTTTGAAAGTCTGATATTACGCGTGTTGTCTGCAGTCGGGTCCTCACAGACCTCAGTAATTTAATCTGTACTTTTTGGCAAAATACCTGAATCTTCGGGAGCTGGGCTTGCTGGACGCATTTAAAGTGATTCTAAATTACTTGGAAGCAGGCAGATCTGGCTTTTTGATATCTTATAATTCTGTAATTTGTTCTTTGTTTTTCATTTTAAATTGTTATATGTTTGTTTTATGTCTGCAACCGTGTTATTTGTGCTGCAGCCTGTCTTGGCCTGGACACTCTTGAAAAAGAGATTTTTAATCTCAATGAGTCTTTTACTCTGTTACTGTTATAAAAAGGTTAAATAAAAAAATGAATACAATACTCTTTCAGCACACTAAGAACTACATTAGAAAGTTGCTTAAAAGTAATGATAAAAGAAGAGGCGGCAAAGTTTGTTCAGCTTTCTAAATAAGCACTATATTTTCACAAAAACAAAGAAGAAAATGCTGGCAAACTAGGAAAAACTCCGAAAAGCACCGTACTGTGATGTTTTGACTCGGTACTCATTAGTCAAGTTATATGTGATATTTCCATATGCAGAGGCCTTCTCAAACAGCTCTAATTCAAAGCTATTTTTAGCAACATTATAATGAGAAGCTGTAATTTCAGGATACCAAAAGCAATTCCTTCTCCCAGCATACAAAGCAAGCGACCGAGCTCGTCATGAGTCTGACATGCAGGGCGCAAAGTGATGTCAGAGATTCGGTGTCCTGTTACCAACAAAGCTTCATGTCTATTGACAATTAACCTCGTCCTAATCAATTACAGCGCCCCACCACATCCGCCCATTTATCAGCTGTACTGCTCTCAACTCGCTGGCAGGAGACAACATCATATATTCAGCCCTTCAAACTGTCAGGTTGCCATTATGTACACGAGGAGCCTGTCGCTGCCTCTCGTACAGAACTAGGTCAGAGGAGAAAAGGTGACTGTGCACACATCCAAGAAATTCCATTACAGATTTGGATTAAAAATTGCTGAACAAAAACACCCACTTATTGCTGCATTGCACCGTCTCTTTGTTGAGTCACTCACATTTCCTCTTGCTTGTGTTAAAATTAAAAAAAACCTGGGCAGCTACATCCTGACGTCAAGTAGAGATTTGTCTCACAGCGGCAGACAGACAGATCCTGTGTGTCTATGTGTGCAAACAATCCCAACTCAAAGCCTGAAAATCCCTCTCTAACTCTGCTTCTATTCATCTGCATCTCCTCCTGTGTGGCCCTTCTAGATTTAATAAAGGAAACCAGTAAGAGACAGTTGTTTTACCTGCATTTATCTCATTAATACACATAATGAAAAGAGTAACGGACTCTGATGTTTGGTACATTCATGGCGGACTCTGCTCTGTTGATGGTGTTCCAGCCGAGCTGCTTGTGTGCGTAGACACTAACAAGATTAACCTGCTATATCCTTACACACTTGCACTTTCTCCCGCCACCTCGTTGGAAATACAGACTGAGCTTCTCCCTCAGCTCGTCTGAAAGCCTGGAAGCCTCATGTCATATTTCGGCTGGTAGTGGCTAACCCGTGAGCGGCGACACAGCTGTAAAGGAGCCTCTGTCTCCAGCCTGCACTCCTCTGGATCACTCTAGATGACTGTCTGCTCAATATAAATTGAATTAAAGCATCTGGCCTATATTACATCTGGGAGTAGCGACTGTCCAGTGGCCACACGCTACTTCCTGTTACATTATCCGATATGCCAAGACGATGTGCTGTCCTTTGTTTCCAGATCAGACAAGTAGACAGGGGATGTATGTAGACATTTTTTTGTCCTTTCTGCTGCAGGCAGTAGGTTTTTCCCCACTTATGGTCATGACTGATGAGCCTGAAAGCGCAGCTAGCTAGAAAGGAAAATATTTTATCGTCACCGAGCTAAATTGAGCATTATAAGACGTATATATGGAGTAAAGATGCATCTAGTGGACAGTGTAGTGGTTTTTAACAAATTGGGAGGACACACTTGGGGTAAGACTTTATAGAAGCACAAATATGATTCAATTTTACCTTAACAAAAACAGATATTCCCATTGCATTGACTGAGCCATTGATATATGAAATAATATCAAAATATGAAAAATAAATCTATTTCGCGGATTAAAAAAGCCAATATATGACTTTGTCTTTCAGGTTTTGGTAAAAAGTCATAAAGGTATTCCTTTGGAGTCGTGTCTGTGTCCCTCTGGTGAATATGAGTCCAATATTAACTCTCCTATTAATTAATGAATGAATGATTTATTCAAGATTATTCACAGCGGCTTGCTGGGGTTGATGAGAGTGGAGTTTGCGTACTGGAAAACCAAAACAGGAAGCTATAAGAGGCTAAAATGCTCCATAGAGCGGATTGCAAGTGCAGTCGGGATAATTCTCTGTGAAGTTGTCAGTACAAGCGACCCATTCCCATTAGAGTCATTTGATCCATTGTTAACATAAAATATGAGTTTATCAGTGCAGCTTTAAGAGAATCATTGAAAATAGAATACATTTTTTGAAAGGCTAGTTTGTCTTTGCCGACTGTTATCTCTAACAAACCAATAATTCAAGTGACTGCTTAGATAGCATAAAGCACAGATGCCACAGCTGCTAGTTCTTCAGTTTCCTGTTCTCTTATTTTTATGGCAGCATTAATCAGAAGGGCTTGTGGGAAACGGTGTGTGTATGACCCAACCATCGGTTGCTGTTGCTGGCCTGTAGCTCTGCAGCTCTTCAAAGAGCAACAAGCCGCCACGCTGCCCTTCCCTGACATAAATAATTCAATCAATAGGTCTATATGTGGGTCTAAACATGGCACAGGGAGGGCGGAGGAGCAGAGGAAGGAGAGCAAGGAAGTGACACAAGGAGGGAGGGGGAGGGAGGGAGGTGAGAGAGGATGTGGATTACATGAGTGACCTCTAAAGCTTTGGAGAAATGTTATGGAATCTCACATATATATTTTACCCAATCAGCGGTCTGAATGTGAGAGCCAAGATCCACAAGTTTGGTTCAAAATGTGTCTTGACATTATTAAATAGAGGAGAACAGGCCGCATCACACTGGATCAAACAGTGTGTGATCAGAGTGTGTGTGTGTGTGTGTGTGTGAGGGGGGTGGATCGTGGAAGATGGATTGAGCTTTTAGGTAATGGAAAACACTCTGAGCCTCTCTGGGCGTGGGAGGAGTGGTAAACGATTTCCTAGCAGCAGCGTGTTTTTCACCCAGAGGTACAGGAGTGACTCACCACGGCGAAGGATGGCTGATAACATAATACCGATGGTGAGGGTAGAGGCAGCCTGGGCTGGAGGGCTGCAGAAATAATGCTTTAATAATAAAGAATTTAAAGATGAAAAAAAATAAAGATGTAAGACTCAACATATCTTTTTATAGCTGTTAAAATCAATGTGACGATCTGTGTGGGTGGTTCCTGATACAGTTTAACATTGAGCTTAGGTGTTAAAATATGTATCTAAATATGAATTTGTAAATATAAGCATGCATTTTTGAGGAAAAGGCATAATTTCAGCCCTCAAGCACATCACTTAGATCAAATTATAAGAGAAGCTGCTGCATTCTGCCTTCAAAATCAGCTAAAAGTTGTTTAATAATGGATTTTTCCACTGAAATGACTGAAACAAGGTTGCAGCATCCGGAATCATAGTTTCTAACAGGTTTCCAAAGACACAGCTGGAACCTGTTCCACACCACAGACGCTTTCCATACAAGTCACTTACCAGTAGAGGTGTTCCTCAACCATTTTGGTGACAGCTCGGGACACGGCTCTCTCCTGCGGGGTGAGGTTGCTGTTGAGGTTGACGCCCAGCTTCTCCTCCAGGAAGTCTACGATGAACTCGGACCCCGAAGCCTGCTCGTGGTTGTACTCCATCCAAGGCATCTTACCCTGCGGCGACAGCTTCCCATCAAAGTAGTTCTGCAGAGGGAAACAGCTTCATGTGAGAACGTGTAGGATTCTACATGCATTTTCTGTATGCTGTTTTTACATCTTCTCTGGCTGTGGAGGAGCTTTTTAAAGAGAAAAAATAACTCTCATTTTGGATTAACCCATACTAGGGGCTTAAGTTAGGATAGCTGGGCCTCTGCTGCACAGATTTTGACCTTTCTTTTTTAAACTGTCTCTCGCAAGTCACCCAACTTTGTGGAAGTGCAACACACAGTCACTGGAGAGTCCCTTTAGCAGGAAAGGAAAGAAAAAGAGCACAGTTTTGCCAGACAAAAATGTTTTTTTAACACCTTTTCTAATTTACGAGAGGGGGTTGTAGGCTTTTCAGTGGTCTGTCCACTGACCATGGTCACTATCACGGACCATGGTCGCTACCACTAGGGGGCGCTGAAGCTAGTGGTCCGGACCAGTTAGTGAGTGGTCTGTGGAGTGCTTTTTGTTGTCCTAATCCACCTACTCCTTTCTCTGGCCGTGTTGGCAACGCTGTTTGTCGAACACATGTCAGAGATCATAATCCTTTACTCTATTATCGATTATGCCTTTATTCTTATTGTTGCACTGTATATTGCTGTTTGTGTGGTTATACCTAGATAGTAATAACTCTATCTATAGCATGTGAGTAGCTATTTCATTTAACTGTTTATCTATATGAACCAGTGGTCTATATGGTCCTTGTGGTCCGGACCAGTTGCTCAGTAGTCCATTGCGTTTTCCTAATCCACCGCACACCTCCTCTGTTTCAACTTCTCCCTTCTCTCTCCTTTGGCCATGTGGTACACTTTTGTTAGCTATTAATGTATTGTTTTTGTTGATGGAGACAAATGAACACCACAAATCATAACATTTTGTCTATGAATTATATTCTGTTGTCCATTAGGCCTCGACTGTATTCTTATTGTTGTACTGTATTTAGAAGTTTGTGTGGCGATCGATCGATAGATAGATAGATAGATAGATAGATAGATAGATAGATAGATAGATAGATAGATAGATTACTATCTAAGTATAACCACACAAACTGCAATATACAGTGCAACAATAAGAATAAAGGCATAATCGATAATAGAGTATATTTAATAGACAAAGGATTATGATCTCTACCACGTATTTGGCTAACAGCGTTGCCAACATGGCCAGAGAAGGAAGACCGACTGGTCCGGACCACTAGCTTCAGCGCCCCTAGTGGTAGCGACCAGTGGTCCGTGTTAGCGACCATGGTCAGTGGACAGACCACTGAATTGGCTACAACCCCTGCTGTAATTTACCTTACTCAGTTGAATTACTGGATAATTCTACCTATTCAGGCCCCTAAAAAGTATTCAAATAAAACCACTCTTTGACTGAACTGCAAACATGTGCAACCAGTCGTGAAAGGTCACAAGTTGAAATGGCTTCGCTTCAAGGGGTCTAAAGCCGAAAAGTTTGGGAACCACCGGCTCAACTCAGTGCTGTAAAAAAGTTTCAATATGTGTCTGTAAAAAAAAAAGGTCAGTAACAATCATGTGTCTAGATGTTTATAATGGGAGATCAAAAATGGAGGTGAACATATTACTTAAACAGCCGTGAACTGCAATGAAGCAGACAGACTGCTTGTCATTAATCAAGAGCATGATAATGCCTTTAGGGGATACACCGTGAAGTATCTACTGGCTCACAGAAAGAAATGTGTTTTACATTTGCTTTGTATAAACACTGGAAGCACTCTGAGACAGTCTGCTGAGTGTCACCTGGTAGGGCAGATCCACCATGCGCAGGTACGTCTCTATTTTGAGGCAGAAGGGTGAGAGGCTGGGCACGCCATTCTTTGGCCTGGAGAACTGATGGAGGATGATGGCGTCTTTAGAGTCCAACTCCTGCTCCTTCCTACACACAGAGCACAGATGGAGAAAACATCAACTTTAATAAATAAACAGTGTTGCTTGGACTTAGACACCTTAGTCTACTTAACATACGCTGCTATATTTAAATACGTTATGGTGTCAAACCAAGCTTTGATGTTTAACTCAGCAGGATCATTAGTACAAAGAGCATGGATACATGGATATGACCTATGCTACCACCTGTTTTCTGGGTCAGCCAGTGCTGTGAGATAAAAACCAAATAAACCTCAGCATCTAAACAGAAAGCAGGCCTTGCTGTTCAGTTTCAGGCTCCAACAAACCTTCCTGGGAGGAAGAGGTCACACCTGCACTTTATTATAGCACATTGACACAGCAGTGAGTCCCTGTGTCCCTGAGCTCTCAACCACCCACCAACATGCACACTTTTATTTTCAGCAGCTGCAGTGGCTTCACTTCATTAACTTTCAAACAATAGCTTAGTGCAGACCTACATTTTGTTGTCCTGGTTGAACTCCATGAAGAAAAAAAAAATCCATTCTGTTGATGTGCAATGCTCAGTTTTATACGATTTCAGCCAATGTTGCAACTTAATCCCTCATCTTGTTTATTTTATCATATATAAATGATTCCCTATGTGTACTTGTTTATGTTTAGTTAAGTCTGGTTGACCGAAATGACCCCAGAAACCAGAAGAAATCACATTAACAACAGCTGTTTTTAGGGTAAATTGTCCCTTGAAATGAGTCAAGCTGAGTATATGTGCATATATGGAAAATGCTGCTGATACTGATCTTCTGTATCACGATCACCGCTGAGCTGAGAGGCATTCAGAGCTTCTGTTAGAATTGAAATTATTGACTAAATGAGTCATCACATTGCTCCAGTTTTAAGCAAACACACTGCTGGACATTTCCCACACTGTATACTGTGTACTGCCTGAACATAAACTAACAAACTATTCTCCTGATCATGTTTTCTGTCTGTGTTCCCGGACTGCTGTGGATGTGACGTCCTGTTGTCCCTGTAGCAACTGTGCCAATGGGGCACATCACAGTATGTCGAGAGTCGTCAGTGTATTCCTTCATTATCACCAGGCCAAAAATGTACTTGGTGAGTAATGTTTGATAAAGATATAATGACACGTTGATGATTTACGGTCTCATTTGAAATAAATACTTTCTTGAGATGAGATCAACACTGATCTCAAATGTGTCCATTTCCTGTTTGTTTGTTAGAATGACCATAAAGAGGGACATGAAATAGGGCATATACAAAAACAAACAACCAAACAAACAAAAAAGTAAGAAATTCAAAATTCAAATAGACTACACTGTTCTGACCACAACATGGAAACTTTATTTATGCATTTATCACCATGTCCATAACACTTAAACATGACCTGCCGAAGTTTCGTAGCCACTGAAGCAGCTAAACAGAATGAAGGAAAATACAGTTTTGATCCATAATGTCAAACCTGTGGGTCCCTGGTTCTCACCAGATGTTATTTATGCAGCATACAGAAATGGAATAAAAGGAGACTTTACAAACTGGCATTAGCATCATTTTGCCAGCAGACAGACAGACAGACCGACCCCGTCTGGTCTGTTTAGCATCTCTCTTATCATTGGCCAAACCTCTTCAAGTCTGAATAATTTAATATAAATGTTCAAGAGGCTGGCAGTATGTACTCTACTTTTTATCTAACATTATTTCATGAATAATACAATCAGCTGCCAGCTTATTAGGTAGAGCTAGCTGAAAATGATGCGGTCTCCTGCAGTACCAGCCTCTAAAATGACAATAAAGTTGAATCAACACCTCTCTAAAACACCTCTGTGGGCTGTAACATGACTGCGTACGATCTGATTGACCTCCCTGCTTAGCTGTGCAAAAGGCCTCCGTTTAAAGATGAAATGAGAGTAAATCCAAACACAGTTTAGCTGCTCCTCCAGTCTTTCTTTCTGCACCTTTAACTCTAATGTACTGTTTAGGGTCCCACAGACCCTGGACCCTCTTTAACGGCTCAAAAAACAAACTTAACATTGTTTCATCACCTTATACTTTATGACTTTTCCTCACTGCATGAGAACTGCTTTTAAATATGATTTTGAACTGATAACATGTTTCAGAACACGGCTACAGAAAATGACACATTACTGTTTGTGGTTTTCTTATTCTTTGTATCTGTGAGTGGTGTTGACGCAGCACTACCCTCCCAAATCCCACATTAGTCTGTTTGAATTTCTCTTATTGTTGTTCAACAGTTTGATCATCAGAGGTCTAGGAGGGAGTTTGACCTCTACAGGGTCTAGTGTTGTTGCTTAATCAATCATTAAATAACACTACTATACAACACTATACAACTCTGTAAGTGTCTTTGTCTATGAATGACTTGAAACAAAAGGAATATATGTATTATATTATGTATTATGTATACACGTAGGTATATGTATTTGTTCATGCATAGCCCATATAACATATAAAACATGAAATATCAATAACAGTGTTTTATGGTGATTTCCATATTTTATCACCTTCATCAAATGTGCAAACTCAGTGTGTGGCAAAAGGAAGGGTTACCACTCAATACGTTTATATATATTGGGCTTTAATAAGGTCAGAAGAAAAAAATATACTGTATTTTTTTTTAAAATTTTTTTAAAAGGATGATTTAGCAAATATTATGATTATTTTTACACATATAACAGTGGGATCTGTAAGACACCAAACAGCCAGGAAGTAACGCCAATGTCAACAAAACACATCCTGAAGTAGAGCATTTTTTTGTTTGTTTACAGTGGTGGCTGTTTTTCTCATGATGGTCAGTTAATATTTAATTGATATCAGTGAGGGTAGGCTACATAACAGAAACACCTCTCTGTATAACAGAGTTCAACAGCAGCACAAACTGCAGCCCCCAAAATGATCCTACAGTTGAACCAACACCTCTTTAAAACTGTTCCAACACTAACTGAACATTACAACCTTCATGAAGGGAGGATTTGTTGCTGGACTGTATTAGTTTTAGCTGGGTGTACCTAATAAGCTGGCAGCTGAGTGTATATATACAGCATGTAAAGTCTATGAACTGTGCAGTTGTGCCTGTTGTGTCTCTGTCCACTGTCCTGTGGTGCTGAAACTGCACAAAGTGTCCTCCTAACATCTGTCCTATTACACCTGATCTGCCCAAAGCGTCCTTCCCTCCTTTATGTCTCTGTCGATTTAAATGTGCTGCAGAAAGAGCCACTTAAAGAGCTCTCCAAACATTAAGGGTCTCCTCATAGAGGAGAATAAAAGCCGACTACTGTGGCAGAGCTGCTGCCAGTGCCAACAAACACATCACATGGCACGAACAGATGATGCCGGCAGGCTGCGGGTCCTGCCTCAGTGGCCTGCACGTGATTCAGCAGCAGCGTTTCTGCACGAAATGCAAGGTTACACAGATTATCGGGGGGGGG
>NTHP01000071.1:1504214-1516190 GCA_003416845.1 Oplegnathus fasciatus | reverse complement strand
GGGGGAGTGAAAGCAGGAGCTACCAGGCCACTGTTACAGGATGTACTTACTCCCCGGCACCGGCCTGTCCAAAATAATCCCCCCCATTGCCAGACACGCAGTCCCTGCACTAACAATAGACCTGAGTTAATCACTTTTACATCAGGGCTTGATGACTCAGTCACCTCCATCACACCGTATATCTGTACATGTAGCTGTGCATTTCAGGCAGCAGCTGGGTATCTCACGCCAGAGTTCATTAAAGGTCGCTCTGACCCCGCAGAGCCCGAGGAGCGCTTCGTTTAGACACGCTCAGGTGCCGCCGGAGCTGGCACGGGAGCTGGCACACGAGCGGACGCGTGACGCCTTTTATTTATTTCATTTCCCCCCCCCTCCATCTAGTGTCGTGTCCTTGGGAGGAGGAAAAACAGAGGCTGAAACCTCAGCAACCACCGCGAGATCTGCAACAGACATCACATCCTATGGAAGGACTCCCGTGTCCATTCATGGTTTCATCACAGCCCGTTTCAATGACACCCATCGGCCCCTGTCTGCAGGCGTGATGAACAGTTAGACCCACAGCTCTGAAGGCTAAATAAATAGTCGGGGTGGTGAGAAACAGATCAGGCATGCTGCCGTCCCTACCTGATGGCGAGCAGTTCATGCAGTAGGTAGGCTGCAGCGGCCAGCAGGGCCCCCCCGGTGATGTACAGGGTCTTCTTCCACCAGGAGTCCGAGCCCAGAGCCGACATGATGCCTCCGTAGTCCTGTAAAGGGAAGGCGATGATATAGCCATACAAAGACTGCTGCTGCTCGGAGGCGCACAGCCCGAGCGGCAGGCTGTGGTTCCGCCCGAGTTCAACCACACACGGCCGGGAAGAGGCGAAGCCAGCAGCCCAGTACATCCTCCCTCCCTCGGTTACAGCCACCCCGCTTCCTCCCTGCTGCAGTCCCCGTTAGGCTTCATCTAAACGCCCGGCGGGTTGTCTACGGCATGGCGGCGGTGTGGCTCATATTTCCTCCAGAACAGCAGTAAACATCTCAACTCTCCCTCTCCAGGATGATGCTCAGCACCCACCTCGCTTTCCTTTGCAGGTTTTAAAGAACAGTGTCAAGCTGCTGGGAAATACATCAGCTCCACTTCCGGTTACGATTTTCACAAATAAATGTCACTGTCGGTGTTGTGTTGCAATGTTATTTTGTTTTATGTTCCGTAAACAACACCAATAATAATGATATTTCACACTGCTGCAATTAGATTTTCTGTGAATAATGAACTTACATTTCTAAATTTTCCAGTGCTGAACTAGTTAGCGCACAGTCCTCCACTGTATCTGATCAGGAGTCCACATTTTCCAGCATATCCCCTTTCTTTCAATAGCTGAACATTAACCTCTTCAGTCTTCTCTTATGTTATTAGGGCTGCAACTAACTTTTATTTTTATTATCAATTTATCTGATTTTCCAGATTCATCGTTTTGTCTGTAAAATGCCAGATGTCATAAATGTTTTGGACCAGCAGTCCAAAACCCAAAGATATTCAGTTACCATATGAGAGGAATAAAAAAGCAACCGATCATCACATCTGAGAGACTGGAACTATAATAATGTTAATTAATAATAACATTAATAATGTTCAAACTGGTTGTTGCTGTCTGTCTTTGCTCACAAAGTTGCCGGCCATGTATTTGAGCACGAAAGCTCATTCATGACCATGAAATAGTACCAAGACTGACAACTGGAAGAAAGAGGAGGCGACCTGGTGAAAGTTCTGGAGAGAGCTAGTAAGTGGACCACGAGTTAAGACGTCTTTTGTCAATTCATCAAGTTAAATAGGGGCTGCTGGTTTGAGCAAAAATAATGCCTGCAATGTTCTGATACTTTTATTTTCAAGGTGAGCTCGAGCAACATCCGGTGTTACTGTGCTAAACTGTGGGAGCTTGACGCAGCCGGCCTATTGTCTGCTCCAGTGGAGGAGTCACCCCGCCCTGACGAGCCCCCTGCATCCCAGCGAAACCAGTGGCTCACCATGACGAACACGGTGTCCACGGGCCAACAGCGCATGCCGACAAGTGGCTGTATGATATTTATACATTACAGTGTGTGTGGCAGCCTGCACAACACAGTCCAGTGACCTTATTCTTCACCTGCAGGACGTTTGCAACATTTATTTGTTTACCTTTGTCTTAAAGCTGCACAAAACTCACTAAATACAGAGGAAAAAACTTAACAAAAAGGTGTAAAGTCTTCTTATAAACTGGCTTTAATCTTGGTGCAATATACTGTATATGCAGAAAAGAAAACTTAAAAGCCTTCTAATTATATCAGGCCATTGTTCGATCAAAGCAGGTCACAGATCAGCTGTTGGAGGTCTAGACTGGGCTCATGAACAAGTAGTCCATGTAACACACACACGGATGTAAAGACAGGCAGGACGGACAGTCTACTCACTCTGGCACAACTTCGGAAGTGCAAGAAGACGTTCATGTTGACGGGTAAATCCTCCGGCTGTTGTTGGAGTGTGTTTGTCGAGCATGCCGAGAGGAGGATGGAGACAACTTCCAGAGAAGCAGGTTTCGTAAAGATCCTGCAGCTTACATCACCGCCAGTACCGCCCCGGTGCCAGGGAACTCCCGACGGCCAACAGGTGACAGTCCGCCCGGGTCGATAGGAGCTGGTGTGTTTAAGCAGAACAGGATGATCTGACATTTAATCTACAGCACGGTGATGTGCTTTAAAGCTCTCACTGCAGCCATGGCTGCTGCAAGTTAGGCGCGCGCTCCCGCGACTTTAGGGAGCGCGCATTAGAGCAGGAGCGTTTGTTATTGTAGACAGCTGAACTAGTGTGGGAATAATAGTCCACTGCAGGCACTGCTGGGGCTGGGCAAAATGTGAAATAGGTTTTCCCATGTTTCTTAATTATACACAATCAATACATTGGTTATCATCATCAATCATCAATCAGTCCAATCAATTTGACGACTTCTACAAAGTGAAATAACAGAAGAAACATTCCTTGGTTTGCTGGGACCCCTGAAGCCCCCAGAGTCTGTTTTATTAGCTGCTGCATCCGAGAAAAACATCATCTTTGCAAGCCTGGCTGTTCGTCTCTTTAAGAACATCATGCAAGCATGACTTATTCTCTGCCACAGGCTTGATTTGTATTATATAATACTTCCACATGAGACCCATTATAACCCCAGAGGATGTGACTGTCCCGTCCTCGTGTGTCCACACATCTTCTAAAGGCTTTAGTATCTAAAAATGCAGCCAAAACCAACATGAAATCATATTCATTGTTAGCGACCAGGGCCAAATAAATCACACTTGTCACTGTTGTGCTTTCACTCTTCAGAAATGCAACTGATGGAAACATTTTAATAGAGGGCGTAGCAAATCACAAAATATTCAACCTACAAAATAAAGCAGATTCAAGGTAAGTAAGTAAGGTACGTATGAAAATGATGAAAGTGAACATTGTGTAGCTCTGTTACTGAATGACATAATTAGAGGATGTACAGTTGCCTTGTACAGCTCATCAAACACTAAACATCTCAAACTGTTTGTCACACCGGTTCATAGTAAAGCAAAGACTGACAGAAAACCAACAGCATAATGCAATCTTACTCTGAGCCACACGCCAACTCCAGTACATCTCTAATCCTGTCCCTTTCCTTCAGTAACCTCCGTCTTCTACGCTGCATCACAGCCGGCCACTGGGAAGTTAGGACTCCACATTTCAATTTATTTGGTCTATTTTGTGACTCCGGTCGTTTGGCTCAGCTGTGTGTGGCTGCAGTGTGCTCCTCTGGGTGGGGGCTGCTTCCGTCGGCCTGGTCCGGCTGGGGATCGTCTCTCACTTTGACGGCGTGGAGGGCGTAGTTTATGGCAGTGCTGTTAATCCAGCTCCAGGCTCCTGATACGGGGTTGTACAGCATTCCTTGGACAGACTGCACTGAGAAACCGTCTGATAGCGGATGACAAGGATGAGGGGGAGGTTAGAGGCCAAAGAAGAGAGGGCATGACAGCAACACAAAAGACAAACTTTTCTTTTTTATACCTGTAATTGAATATTTTTTTCCAACTCTGGGGCCTGGGACATAGTGAAAGTGCAGCTGATTTTACTGGCTGGTTACACCACTGAACATTAACCTCTAAAATTAAATGAATTTGAATAAAGGAGAACCATTTCAATGCACATGAATTTATCTGTCCATAAGGAAAAATAATGATTTATCCTGTTTAGGTAAGAGGACAGTGAAATACTGCTTTATTCAACCCAAATTTAGAGCTGGGACCAGGACATGAAATCAGTCCCTATAAAGCCTCCAATCTGGTGCTCAGTAATACATTTATTCTTGATTTAATCCGAAATGCTTGCCGCTCGGAATGAGCCAATCAGTGACGGGCACTTTGTTTTCTTATTGGAGAAAAAAAACTCCAACAAAGTGTTTGAACCGTGTGGAGCAAGCAGTTTTATTACTCCTGCGGGAATCAAAAGGAATTTGTAATCTCCCCAGAACTACTAAACATCGTGTGGATGAACAAAAAAAACAAAGTATTCCAAAAATATAAATATAAATATCAAATTTGTATCTGCTGAACAGACTGTGTAATGTTTAAACCAGACCTTGTAAACACAATGAAACATCTTTCAGAGTTCTGACTGAGGCTGTTTACATGATTCATTTTTATTCTTACTGAGCTGCTGATTATTAACACTTCATATTCTGCTGTTTATCGTTTCCAGGGAAACCACTTCATCCTGGGTGCTCTTTTCCCCGTATGGAAATCAGAGGGACTTACTGGACTCCAGGAGGCGCTCCAGCTCTACTGGGCTGATGAACTTTTCCCAGTCGTGCGTCCCACTGGGAACGATGCGCAGCAGCTGCTCGGCTGCAACAATACCCAACACGTATGACAGGTTGGTTTTATTAATAGTAGTGATGAAGAGTGAGCCGCCTGGCTGCACACAGAGAAAAGGAAGAGTTTTAGTTTGTAAAGTATTAAAGACTTACAGTTTTTACTGGTAATATACACATCCTTGCTGGCACTATACTGTACACAAGTGAGGTGCTACCTGAGTCAGAAGGGTATTTATAGAATGGATTTAGAGCTTTCAGTGGACAGAGTCCAGTACACACAAGTTACAGGGCCAAACCTCAAGGTTCAACCTCAGTCAAGATTAGCAAATCTAACGGGAGGGGAGGCAGAAGGAGAATGGACGGCGAGAGAGAGTGGAAGAGATGGAAAATAAAGAGCGAGAGTGCAGTTCTTCTTTAAAATGAATCCAAACAATACAAGAATTCATGCTAAAACATCCCTGCATAGGTGCCCTGAAGCAAGATTCATTTTTAAGTTTTTTTTAGTAAAAAGAGCAGAAGTGAGAGATTTGGGCCAGAGAGAGGGAAAGTCCAGTCCTTTTTTTCTCCCCCTCTGGCCCACTGACCCAGGAGATTAGGATCATCTGCTCTCGGTATTGATGTGCAGCTTTCACTGAAGCTCGTCGAGGTTCAACGCAACCCATACACATAAAAACACATGCTAACCTATTCCCAGCGACACACAACAGATGCAAACATAACAAAATCAGCATATGCACATTAGCATACGCTCCGATGGACACACAGACTCATACTGTACTGATGCAGAAATATCTGACATGAGCTAACAGCTGGAGGAAAACACACACACACACACACACACACACACACTATCCCGGGACACACCTTCAGCACGTGGCTGCAGCAGAAGGCGAATGTTTCCAGGTCGGCCAGATGTTCCACCACCTCCGAAGCCACAACAGCATCGAACTGGCCCGCCCCCTGCTCCTCCTCTCCACCCTCCTCTTCTGCTGAGAGCTCCTCCAAAGTGCAGGCCTGGTAGCAGACCTGGTCCCGAAGGTCCGGGTCATAGGACGAATGCAGCTGGGCTGTGCCGATGCTGTTTTCTACTGGATCTATACCCAATACATTGGCTCCCAGGCGACCCAGAGGCTTGTGAAGGAGGAGGGGGGATATAGAAAAGTCAGAATTGGATCTACTCTACATCAGATTCTTTAAAACGCCTTACTCGAGTAACACTTGGTTAGTTACAGATGTTATTTAGTTTAGATTTCTCACTTTACTAGCTATATTTTTTATCCTAACAATCAGGTTCTCATGCCACATGCAAATGTTGAAAAATCAAATATTTCATTACCTCATTTTTATACACCATTTTCAGGGCATGCTTAATAAAACTCCTTTGGTTTTGTCAACATTTACTTTAAACACACTCTCCTCACATCACTGCTGCAGAGAAATTACATTATTAAGATACAGTTGTGCTCAAAAGTTTACATACCCTGGCAGAATTTTTGCTTTCTTGGCCTTTTTTCAGAGAATATGAATGATAACACANGAAAAAAGGCCAAGAAAGCAAAAATTCTGCCAGGGTATGTAAACTTTTGAGCACAACTGTATGTAGAGTGTCTCCCTCACACAGAAGGCCAACCAGAGCCATACTGTCATCATACTTTAGTAAGCTGAAATGTGGGTTTTTAAATTCACTGGTATACAAANAAAACAACAAGTGATAAAAAAGGTGACACCTTGTGATGCACGCATATTTAGAGTAATCATCACAGATGCTTCACCTTTTACAGAATGGTTTATCTAATCTACAAAATAAGACACCATTTACGCCTACAGAAATAAACATGTTGCATCAAACAATTATTATTATGAACAATAAAAGTACAGCAAGTCGAATTTAAATACCAACACATCAATATAAAATGTATTATGTTACATTGCTCAAATTGCCTTCAACAAATGACACCATGTAGCCTTTAAATTCATGCCAGTCCAGTGGATAGTGCTGTTGTTCCTCAGACTACATTTCCCATAAACCATGCTGCTTTCTGTAATAAAGGCAATGTTGCTCAGTTCTCATCCACATCACACCTCATGTCCTCTCTTGCAATACACCAGGAAAAGAATCTTTTTGCTTGCCTGATCCGTCCCCGGCAGTCTTCTGCAGACACGTCCAGACATCCAGTAGAAACAACTGATCATGTGACCGGTGGTCATAAACTTTCCTCCTCCATGATGACAATAATCCCTCTATGGGTTTTTTTTTTTTTTTAGATGTAGATGTAGCTGAGTGTTGCATATTGTAGTAGATTTTCCGGTAACTTTGTGTTATGTTAGATTTTTTAAAATAGTGTAAACATGTGCAAAATGGGCTGTAAATACACAGAGTTTTGGTGGTGGTTGAGTTTGAGTAAGAAAACAATTCATGAAATCAAATGCGGTCATTGAATGCATGCAATGAAAAGTGACCCACAGTTTAGTCCACATTGACTGCTGTTGTGCTGACTGTGTGAAGAGTTCTGAAAAAGTGAACTCTGTATTGTAAAAAAAACAACAACAACTGTAAAAGCATTTTAGATGCGATAAAAAGCTCAGTGGTTGGATGTGAACAACAACGCCCCCTTCTGGACAAAAGCTAAACACACAGGCCTGTGTGGTGAGCTGCACTTGCTTGCCCAGGGGCCGATCTCCACCCTCCCACAGCTGATCCCTTCTGATGGGAAGGGTTGTAGTGACAAGACACCCAGAGACACAACCACAGCTGCAACCTTAACAAACGCTTTTTGGCGTTTTTTTTTGTCTGCGTCTGTGTCTGAATATGACAGCCTGTGTGACAGAGCCATATAAATACAGGACCTGATTTTGTCTTCTCAAATCACACAACACAGCTGGTATGTCCTCAGTTCAAATGAAGGCAGAGACAGAAGCTCTGTCCCGGCTGCCCAGCTATCAACACTAACAAACACATAAACAACTGTAAACGACCGACTGTCCGATCCACCAAACTGAGACCAGTCAAATCAAAAGAGGACGAGAATGAGGCTGACGTTTCAATGTTTTGTTGGGCACTGGTGTGTATGTGAAAGGACTGGCACTATGATGCACTGAAAGCAGAATCTTATACCGCAACAGACTGAAAGAAAGAAAAGACTCAATGTGACGTGAAAGGTAGGAATTGAAACTATTGGGGGTTGGACAGAGAATGTATAGAGGGAAAGATGTTTTTGTCTGCCTGTCCTTGTTTGACTGGGTCTGCATCTTTCTCAGACACACACAAACACATTTACCTCAGACACACTTACCTCTGTGAGTAGGCCTCCTCCACAGCCGACATCCAGTATTCTGAGTCCTGCGAGTGGTTTCCCAGGATGACGCGCTCTGTGCACACTCAGCAGATTATCCCTGAACCGGTAAATGAGCAGTAGGTTAGATTTCAAATCAAAAGATCTCTGCCACGACCACACCTGTACTCTTACTCTCCAACTTGCACCCATCATCTTACGGTCCCAGACAGTCTAATTTGAAATGAAAAGGTCTGAGTGAATATGTGTGTATTCTTAAACATCCACAGCCTTTGCAATGCTGCTTAGCATAAGGTGTATGGGAGGTAGGAGACCATGAAAACCTCTACATTTCGCTTACTGTCACAACCACCTCCACTTCACCGTCAGCTACACTGCCAGCCGGCTAACAACCACAAATATCCTCCGGCTACAAATTCATCCCTGCGCCGCTCCTGTGTTCCTGCCTCCCTACCTTCCTTGCCTCCCGCACACACACTGTCTGATGACTGTCTGCCTCTGGCATTAAACATGCAGAGCAGGCCAAGATCTGGGTGTGCGTCACCCTCATTAAAGCTCTGCTGGGGTGCGAGAGCATTCGTGCAAACAGTGAAGGAAAGAAGATTAGGTGTTGGCAGACATCCACCTAACTAGCTCCTGACCCCACCACAACACAGAAAGAGGTGGACAAAAGCTACTTAGACACAGTCTGAGTGGGATGTCAAGCCATCTCCATGCGATGGACTATTATTCGCATAAGAACTGTTATGCTAGTGTTAAAAAATGTTCTGACTTATCAAATTACTGTTAAACTGCAGTTAAAAAAGTAAAAGATGTATTTCCTTACTTCCACTTGCTAGATTCTCACCTTTAAACACAATATGCTGTCAAAACATTACACTGTATAAAGTGTCTGTTGCAGTGGAGTAAATTGTGGTTTAACATTATATACTTTACAGCATTATTGTGGCTTACTGTATTTTATGTGATTACATTTACAAGTGTTCAAAATATTTACAGATATTTACAGAACAGAAACAGTAAACAGTGAAGTTCAATGACACAAGTCTTTCATGAACGTGGGATTTACTGTAGAGTACAGTGGGACTCTATAGACTTTATCATCTATATTTACAGTGACTGAGCATATTCAATAAATAAAAGGAAAGTTTTCAAAAGTCAGGATAGACTGCATCATAGTAAGATCCTCAGAGTCTTAAAGGTGCAGCAGCAACAGTAGCAGCGGTGCTGCCGCTGCGTCTCATTTAGACGCAGCCTGAGGGCAGACCCATATCAGGCAAATCAGCCACACTCACACATACACTGGCACTGGATCTGTCATACTGTCACCATAAACACACATCATCATCACCACCACCACCACCAACAGGACCACAGAGGGGGAAGGGGAGAGCAGCAGCGGGCTCTTGGCTGGATGGGTAATGTAATGATTATCTTGTGGGGCCCCTACAGCAGATCTTATCAATCATAACAGCTGCAGCCGGCCCCGCAAAACACGCACGTATATAGCATCGAGGCAGTTGAAACGCCATTGGTTGAAAACGTGCTCATGTGTGGAGGAATCCTGTCACTTTCAATGTGTGTTACTTCAACGTATCCCCGATGTGTTCTTTGCTCTCAAATACCACAAGGCTGGATCTCCTCCAGGTTATGTTTTGACACAGTTGCTTGACGCCTCTGCCGATCAATCCCCCATGTTGACAGTGACTTGGGCGTGACATCTTGGCATTTCAAAAAGAGAATGAATATTGAATGCATATTATGTACAAACACACACCGTATAAAAGGCACCCTCAGGTCATTCATGGCATGAAGAGCTGCAAATTCTCCCTGTTCATCCCACCACTTGCTGGCCAGTGACTGGAACCTCCTCAACTCATCGGGGTCCACTGTGGATTGGGAGGCTGACCGGACGCTGCGCATGGCAAAGTAGAGAGGACCACATCAGCACTGTACATGCTAAAACATGATATTTAATACAGGGAACAAAACTACAGCCAATGATGCACACGACCATGGAAAGATTTCTTGGTGTCGTGGATCTAAAAGTAACAATATGATGCTTCAAAACCTTCCAACTGGAGCTGAAATGATTAGTCGATTAGTCAACTGGGAGAAGACAGACAATAACTGACAGAAATTCTGATGATCAATTAATTATTTCTGTCATTTATCATGAAAATATACATTATTTAAACATTTGCTGGTTTTAGCATGTCAAATGTCTCAAAGGATTTCTTCATTTTGTATCATTGAATATTAAATATTTGGGGGTATTGGCCTGTTGGTTGGATAAACTATCTGAGGTCACCTGCTAAGTTGATTGTGATGGCTATTCTTCCTGATTTTCTGACATTTAATATAACACTTGCTTAACCGAAAAAGTAATGAACACATTAATCGATCATGAAAATAACCGTTTCTTGTAGTCGTAGCTCCAGTCTTTTTTAAACCCAGTAAATATCCAAGACCCTGACAAGGCATGAGTTACTTTGAGTAACGTCAGAGGAAACACATGCCCTAAAAGCTCAGTTTATGCGACTGTATTTCACCTTCCGGCAACTTGAACAAATTGTTACTTACAATTTATCTCATTCACAGGAGCTCAACATTTGATCCTTTCACTCCCGGTGCCGCTACACGCCCCCCCGCCCTCCAAACAAACCCTTTACAGCTGTACCTGATGTGACAGGGCACGGTGCGCTGCTGGCTCCTCTGCAGCCGCAGTGTCCGCTGTTTACACACCGCAGTCCAGCTGACCCCGCTCCGGCCTGCAGCACTCGGGACCAGCCCGCAGACAGCGGCCGGTTTACGGCTGTACAGCCCTAACATGAGGCGGCCAAACTTATTCGAGTACATGCTGTCATGACACTTCACCAGCTAGCTACGGTACTGTTCACTTGACCGACAGTGCTTGTGTCTTTTCTGCTCGGGTAGAAACAACACGCACTTTAGTTCCTACACGTGAAGTCGCTGGTACCGACGGGAAACAAGTGGCTAAACACTGGAATCATTATATTATACAAGTATATATATATATGTATATAAAATAAATATGTTATAACTTCTTGAAGACTACTGTAACGTTAGTGTTCTGTCATGGGGGATGTTTTTGATAAATGTCATCTCCATACAGTCACTGCCGCTTAACTAGCTACAGGTTTCATGTAACAAGTTTCAGAGGCTTCGTGCTGTATGGTAACCTGTGCCCCTCCAAGGTTCATAACAAGCCTTTGACTTCAGTCACCTTTATCAGGTTTGTGAATAATGGCCTCTTTCTATAAATGCACTGTCTTCACATAAGAAACAGATTAATTACAGTTTCAAGCAGCTTAAAGGCCAA
The DNA here is from genome assembly GCA_003416845.1 of Oplegnathus fasciatus. Taxonomy (NCBI): domain Eukaryota; kingdom Metazoa; phylum Chordata; class Actinopteri; order Centrarchiformes; family Oplegnathidae; genus Oplegnathus; species Oplegnathus fasciatus. Next base: position 1,504,710 of record NTHP01000071.1, on the reverse strand, counting down.
TCTGTACCACAGCACATCAGTTCAGCAGAAAAGCCTTCAGCACTTCAGTGAATGTGAAGATATTTTCAGGCATGTAGCCCCTCTGGTCTCCTTCCAGTGTTTTGTTCTTAACCATGTAGTATGAACCATTATGAACCCACAGAGCAGTAGCAGGTAGCAGGTCTCTGGTCTTATGTGGCTCTGTGTCCACATACAAATGTAACATTATGAAGTGTTGCTGTTTGCTGTTAAATGTAGCATTAAGAGCAAAGAGACAGTGAGGCAAGACAAGGAACAAACAGTTTTATTGGACATCTTACAATAATGTTTGGAAAAAAAAGTTAATCCCGTTATGGTTTAAAATGATACAACTTGAGTTTTTAGTGTCCACAGAGTCTTATTAAGCTTTGCATAATGATACAAGTGAAAACTCCTACCATTCAAAAAGTCTTGTTCTTCAGTCACACTTTAAAAATAACAACATATTTACAAAGATGAAAGAAATGTATGAGGGGGG
>NTHP01000071.1:1477331-1493244 GCA_003416845.1 Oplegnathus fasciatus | reverse complement strand
ACCAGTGCAGCAGCCTACACCCAGCCCAGAACCACCTCATGTGACCCCTCCAACTGAAGTCCCTCCTTCAGTCCTGGATGGTGAGAGTAAGAGTGAGGAGCCCACCAGAGAACCAGACTCTGCTGTGGCCACAACTCCACCTTCTCCTCTGACCCCCGCTGATGAACCTCCTGTCATCACTGCAGTGCAGGATGAGCTGATCATCACGGAGCAGCCAGTCAGGGTGGATGAATCCTTCCACACCACAACAGGTAGGACTTATTACTCATGTTGACTTGTGTCTGAGCCACCAGGTCCATTCACACCGTGGTTAACTGTTACTTCTGCTGTGATGAGTTCAGGCGCTGACTGTCCTCCTTTGCTTTTTCAGAGGTCAAAAAGACAGAAGTGAGTGGATTCAGCAGCTTCTTCAGCTGGCTGTAGAGAAACACCTGCTGCTGCTTCCTGTCTGAAGACGACACAGAGACGGAATGAAATCCCCTCTGTAAAAACATAGTTTAGTTCTGCATTGTTGTAACTGTCAGTTTCATTTGTTGTGAATTAATAAAACTGTATTAACATTAAGACATTTTACAGGAGTTCTGTGTGGCATACTGTATATTGCACATATAATACTTCATATATTGTACAGGTTTAATAAAAGTGAATCTGAATCTGATATATGAGGTATATTTAAAAAATTAAAAGTTTTGGTGACAAAAAACAAGCAGGGAATGGAACAAATGAGACTTAAGCAACTAACAAACCATTTCAACACACACTAACAGCAGACAGTGGAAGATGGTAGGACTGACCTGGTAGCAGCTGACGACACAGATGGCACAAACAATTCTTAAATCTTAGATTTAAAGAGGATTTTATAATACATTCTGTGTATTTGAGACAGGTATTACTAAAATGACAGATAAAACATGGTGACCAGATACCAGAGAATCACTGGTTTGACGTGAACTACAGGTACGGGTGGATCCCAGATTGAGCAGCCACCCAGGCAGATGTTACTCTTTGGTCTCGAGTGCATACCTCACTGTGGAAGTGCATTAAAGCCAAGCATTTAACTAGGATCAGATCAACCCACTAGGGAGTACTGGGGCCAAAATGAGCTGTGGACCCCTATTCAGCCCCCAGGGTTTCCCAACTCAGTTTGGTTATAAGTTGATGATCATAAATTTATTCAGGAATATCCAGGAAGTATAATATCAGTCGTGAGAAGTAATTATTTTGTGGATTTAGATCCCAAATACAAAATTTAACTACCCAACATTATAACCAAGTGAAAATTAGCTACAACATTACAACATATTATGCTGCTTACACAGTAATGCATTAGCAATAATAATACAATAATAAGTATATTCTGCTGCTATTTTTATTTACTAAAGTAAAAGTTTGAATGCAGGACTTTTACTTATATTGGAGTATTTTCTACATGGTGGTATTGCTACTTTTACCCAAATAAAAGATCTCATTATTCATTCATATGGTGCATAATGCCAAAGAAAATTGCAACTAATCACATTACCACAAAGTAACTGCTACACAGTGAACTTGGTGCAATTAGAACCCATGAGGGTCTGGGGTCCCAAGGCAGTTGTCCACTTCGCCTGGTTGGTAATTGAGCCATTTAACCTACCATGTGCTGGTATTTCTAAAAGCACAAATGTGTTTTACATCAGTAGAGGGCAGCATACTCTCAGCATGTGTTTGTGTCTGGATAAATTTCAATGGTAACATTTAACACAGCAAAATGTTTTAAAGCCAAAAATGAAACATAAACTATATTTACTGATAGTCCAGTATCAGATCAGACTACGACTGTACCTGTACCTACACCGTTAGGTGAAGCTCTTACTTTGTGTCACCATTTTCCTAAAACGTGTCTGAAATATATTAAACACATACTCTGTTTAGGAAAGGGTTATGTGCAGGTGTTGTTCAGTGCTATGTTGGTGTTGATAAGTAGCGGTGATGTGTACGCACTGTGAGGAGAAAAGCCTCAGGCATGTGCAGTCTCAGTGTGTGGACATTTGCATGAGGAAATGTGTTGACTGCGTTGTGTATTCATGCAGGGGATGTGTGGCGTGGTGTCAGCCTAGGTGAGACTGACAGTGACAATGGCGTGCATGGTGAGAGCAGGAAAAGTTAACCTCCACTGCTGGTAGATTGGTAGACAGTAACGAGCATTCCAGCATTAGTTTCTTACAACTGTCTCACGCAGGGGGAGGGGTGCCTTTCATTAAGTGAGATTAAATCACATCTAATGCTTCAACAGCATGTCCCCGAGCCAAAAGCCACCCCCTCCCGCTTTAAAAATAGACAAATACATTTCAGGGAGGATCTGCTCTTTTTGTTGGTGGCGGCATGACAACCTGTTTTAACGTTCCATCAGTGTGACTCGGATGTCACAGCGTGTGGGAACGAGAGGACGTGTAAGGCGATGTTTTTGGACATGGCCTTTTCCTGATTCCACACCCACCTCCTCTTCACCAGCTCGCGACATGTTCTGAAGCAGTGCTGCTTTGCACCCGTCAGGGCCGATCACCGGTGAAGACTGGTTGAATATGGCACCATGGGATCCACAGTGACAGTTGAGAGCAACGGTGGACAACGTCTCGCTCAGAGTAAAAACAGGGTGACATCAAGTCCAAAGCAGAAACAACAAAACCTTCTCGCTTGTGATCTCTCTTCTGCAAGTGCTGTTGCACAAGAGAGGCTAACACAAAAAGAGAAAGAGGAGTCCTGGAGAATATTCAGTTGATAAATTAGATTTATTTTGATACAGTATGTAGTTATACTCATTCCAAATGTTTATCATTTCATAACTGAAATTAAATGATTTTCTGGAAACAATTCTATCTTGAGGAAAAACCCTACACGCCTGAAGCACCATGGTTTTGTATTGTCTCTAGTATGTACAATTACATATACTCATTATTATTTTTGCTTACAGTAAGTTATACTGTACATAAATATGCCACTCATATCTCTCTTTGCATTTGACTATGCATATGTTTGTCTTCTCACCATGCACAGGTTTCTGAAACCTGAAGCATAGGCACTGAATTTGTCCTTGTTTCGAAAGAAAATGATAAACCTCTAGATTCTGATGCATGTGTTTAACCCTTTCCCTTCTACTGTTTTGGCAAATGTCCAACAAGCGAGAAAAGTGTTTTCATCTAAAATATTTTCATAGAAAAAGATGAACAGCTCGTTTGATGTAGACGTTTCAAGAATAGGCAATACATTCATTAGAACATTAACCCATGCACGTTACAGCAAAGATGTTTTTCTAGCCAGGCTTAAAGCCTTTGAGTTTTTTTTAATCATATTTATTTTTTGCTCAACCTTACTGATAGTATTAGGGAATGAAAAATCAGTCTGTCACAACTCTTTGTCAAACATCTTAATGGGTTTGTGTGTGCGCCTACGCAGTTACAGTAGAGCTGAAATACAATGAAGGCAGACAAGGTGCTTCGTTGGTCTGTTAAACATCGAGTGTGTTCGTTTGTGCAACAACACTCGAGAACCATACTGATGACCTTGAGGGAACAAATGTTAAAGAAACTCTGTATGAAGTAAACTCCTTGTGTGTTTGGTTCCGATTTTCTGCTCTGACTTGCAGTTGCAAAACTCGTCTTTGGCAAACGTAATTCACTGATAGTCTTACATTTATACATTCTGATGTAGAAAAAGAACAATCGATTCAAAGTAGGCTGTAAAATAACTGTTGTGCTACTCCTTAAAGGTGCTATGTGTACAATTTAAACCAGTATGTCAATGTAAACTACTATAAGCTGTGCTAGCTTATTATTATTATTATTATTATTATTATTATTATTATTATTATTATTGTTAGAAATAAATAGGAGACAATTACTAACCACTATCCAAAACCATTGGTGGTGTACTATTAGTGCTTGTGTTTCTCAAATGTACAACCATATTTCCCATAAACTCTGTCACAAATGATATTGCTACTTGTCCTCATGCATCATTCTCTTTACTGAAAAGGACAAACATGTCTGAATTCATTTTTTGTCTTGGCATTTCTTACCATCTATCGTCTGCCATTGCCAGAAACAATAAAGCACACTTCTCAACAAGCCAGCGCCACACAATGAAAAATCTTTTGCGTAGAATGCAGACGGAGAAGCCAATCTTGTTCATGGTGGTCCTGAGTGTTTACGTTAATTAATTACACTACCTATAATACTAACTCACATTTAATGTGGCAATGGTTTACTGATGTGCCAATGATACACATAGCACCTTAAATCTACATTCTCCTGTCTCTCGCTCACTCATTCTCACACACACACACGCACACACACACACTTGACATCACCTAGTCAGTGCTGAGCGCAGTTTAGCATGCGATAATTCTGCTTATTTCCTGTTAGTTGCTGTAGCAAACTCCCTCATGCGGTTAATATCTCAGGCACGTGATCGCGACAGAGATAGACGATAAACTTAGAACAGCTCAGGTTCAGTAACACTCTTTTCTCCCGACCTCTTTTTAAAGGGTAGGATCGTTAAAACCGGAAACATGAATGAAAATCTGGGCTATATCAAAGCAGAAAATAATGACTTAAACATCTGTTTATCTTTTATATATCTAAGATATTCAGAAGTGCGGATTTTTCCTCTCAATGTAAGACAAGTGAGTGTACGGTGAAGTCTTTCCCTTTTCTTCCCTCCACCTACTCACAGATACAGTAAGAGGAGCAGTACAGGCATGTACCAAAAAACAATACAAAGCAAAACAGAGATCTCTGGAAAAATACGTTCGCTAGTCACATTACAGCATTTCCTCGTAGAAGAGCAGGTATGCCTGAGAGTTGAGTACCCTTGACTCTGGTACTGTCTGAACGGTGGTATCACTGATGTACACCCACTGGCCCTGGGAGCTGCTGCCGGCATCCCTCGCACCTGAAACACACACACACACACACACACACACACAGTCAATATCATGGGGCACTATGAGAAAAGTCCAGTGTGGGGAGCCGATATTGTTCAGTGTACAGATATGTGGACGAGCTCCACAAACAACAAAGCTAAAACAATGCTATCTAACGACGCTAGCCAAACTAGTGTAAGCTTCTAATGTCACAAGGGGACAATGTCTGCATGATTCACAGGTATCTGTGTATATCCGTCAGCCATGGTGGCCCAGATATGTCCCTCAACATGTTTGTTAGAAAATACAAACGGCAGCGTGAGGAGCAAAGGGTGGCTTCTTGTCCAAAAACTTGTTCAGCCTTCATAAAATTCTTAGACACTGAATATTTGAATAGTCATTTAGACAATTTACTAATAGACTTAAATAAGTGTTTGTCTTCTTGATATTATAATAAATCAGAAATGATGCAAATCTGTGCACTCCATTGCTAAATTAAGATACTGCAGTGGATAAAGTGCAACTGATCCCTAATCTGGAGACTAATTTAAACTGAAAACACTGCATTTAGTTAACTTATTTTTAAGTAAAGCATCTGAAGAGAATTGTTAATTGAGGTGAAGAATGAAACAAAAAGAACAAAAATGATGGAAAACAGAGCTGTGATGATACAACAGGTAGATACTGTATACCACATGATTGAACCAAAGTCCTTCAGCAGTCATTATACCGACATGTTTGATCCTTGTGTCATCACCAACCATTAGCTTGTTAGCAGCAAGGACAACTGCTTCCTTGAGTTTTTCAACTACCTTTCAGCATTTTATTCTGTACTGTAAATATCTGCACTCTCCTTGAGAAGAAGACAAGAAGAGAAAAAGAGAAAACAACATGGATCTATAGAACACAAAGAACTCCATTCATCCTGCCCTTCGCAGAGGTCACCTTCAAGGTTACAAGGAGTGAGGCCTTTGCTGCAAAATACTGACTGCTTTCATGAACAGCACACAAACGCATCGACGCAGAAAATAGATAAAAGGTCTTAAAAGGAGCTCAAGAGAGCCCAAACCTGACCTGACAGGTTCCTGTGGTGCTGTTCTGTTTTCCTCTGGGGAGCGCGCACTTTTACATATGCGGTGTAGTGGCCCCCCCGCATTGAGCCACTATGTTCGACAATCCCATACAGGCTGTAGAGGACACGCTCGCCGGCTGCCAGGTTCTAGCAAAAAAAGAGAAGGAAGATTTGCAAAAAGGCAAACAAAGCTAAAAAAGTAAAGATTTAGAGATAGAGGTCTCCAGGAACAGTACCAATCAAGAACATTCATTACCAACTGAACTACTGAAGCAACAAATAACAGAAACCTTTTGTACAGTAATAGTGAAGTGGTAGCAAATGTAAGAGAGAATTTAAAAAGCGCTACATCAAAAATTTGACATTGAAGAGTTAATTACATTTCAAGTACAATGAATATTTTTTGACTTCGGATAAGTAGTTTATTACCTTGCAAGAAGCAGAGCAGAATGGAGCCAGATCCAAGATCAGGGGAAAGTCAACATGGCGGTTCACTTTTCGTAAGTTCATCCCTGCCTTAAAATACAAAAACAGAACCGCAGCACATTAACATTTAGGCCTGCTGACCACAACACAAGCCCCACACTGTCACTGTTTAGGATATGGACTAAACACACCACACTGCATCAAATATAACACTTGACTATGTGCATGATAAAATGGAGGGCAAGAAAAAACAGCGGGTGGCTGCTCACCTGATGGAAGCGTTTAAGATGCAATGTGATGACAGGAGGCAGCCAGGATATCAGCATTTGCTTCCTAGCGCTGGTGTAAATCTTCTCCACCTTCTTATCTATGCCAACAACAAAAATGAAATGTCAGATTTAACTGTTAAAACATTCATTCTGTTCTATTCAAATGAACAAAAGACTTCATTGCAGGATGATAGGAACATGTAGAGCAATGGAGAAACTGACAACTGCAAAAAGAAAAAAAGATTGCAGCCCTTTAATTTGACACTTGTAAGAATTTGCATTCGCTATGATGTGTGCAAACACACACTGCTACTGATGAACTCGGCGGGGTCAGATGTGAGGGTCAAGGATTGAGATGGTAATTGTGTATCTAACCAAAATGTGAGTGTTTGGAACATTGTGAGCACACAGCAAAGAAGTTAATTACGCTGGATGGATTGGGAAATTTCTATGGACGATTTCATACTTTTTTCCAGAGTAAAAACTGGTCATTGTTAGAATCTATTGTAACTGGCAAGAGATCAAGCTGCCAACGGTTGCCATGCTCCACGAAGGACGAAATGACAAAACTTTTTACAGCTAACAATCAAGCCTACAGGGGATGAGAGTTCAATGTTGAAAAGATTTGGGTGAAGGAGGGCTGCACGATATTGGAAAAAACTGACATTGCGATATCTTTTTGTTCTGTGTATTGCAATATAAAAAAATACTGGAATATGTGTTATTCATGTACACATATACAATTAACAATCATAGTTATCATTATTTGAGTACTTCAAAAGTCTATTGTCCTCTAACAAAACAAAACCCCCCTCCTACTCCTACCACACTTGGTTCAGCCCTCTACCACCCCTCCAGAAATCAGCTTGGACTCCTCCACTCTCGGTTTTACGTATGCAACTCTGACACCGGCATTTACAAGTGGAGAGAGAACAGGTGGAGAAGTATTTGGGAAAAACAACACATTTCTTAATAAACTTTACAAATGGACTTCTGTGTTGCAGTTGTGTTATTTACATGTAATCTAACATCTCTAACGATGTTCAAATGTATGCTTAATCTGTGTGGTGGAAGATAAACAGGCCTCCCGGTGTGGCTGAGGACGGTAAAACTCTCAAACTCAAGCAACACATTTATCTATAACTACGCCGGCAAGATGTAAGTACAGATAGATCTGGATACTGCAAGTTTTGTGTGTGTGTTGTGTGTGTTAAGCGTTTCTTACGTTAGGGCACAGGCCAGCCCCGTGACAGTAACTTTTAACCAGCATTGGGACAAGGTGCCGCTGGTAATGGGAACGCAAGCACTTAAAAGCCGCCTCGCGTAACTGAACACCTGCCTCTAGCATCCAGGCGACATTATCTATGACAGTAGCCGTGTCGCGTGCGTGTTTACAGGCAGGTGATACGCAGACTCTGCGTGCACAGCAATCAGCTCACTATGAGCTCTGGTGAATGGGTGCACCAAAACAGCCAGCGCTTATTTTCAGGTTGTGATAGGCGACTAGTGGGGCCTGCTTTGGTTGTCTGAGAAACTGATGAGCCCTTAAATCAGACTGAATTATGTAATATCAGACAGACTTTTCTTGTAGATTAGTCATGGAAGATGAGAACCTTGCGAGTTTTCCTTTTGTATCAAGCAGCACGCGTCCTGCAATGTTACTACTGCACATGCGCACATCGCAGTGCCGATGTTGAAAAGACATATCGTGCAGCCCTAGGGTGGAGAATCACCTTAAAGGTTTCCTATACGCAATCTGTGGTGTAATGATCAGATGTACAGTAATCTGGCAATAATTTAGAATAATTCTGTAATGAAACTGCACCATATCAATTATTTGCAGGTAGGCAACTTGCAGACTGGTTGCTCATCCTCAAAGCTTTTTGTCGTTCCAGATGTCTTGTCTTACCGGCTGAGCCGCTCTTGCGCAGCTGTTTCTGTCTGCGTTCAGTGCAGCTCTCACACAGCAGCTTGTTGTTGCCCATCAGCAGTTCCACAGAGGTGAACTGGTGGAGGCAGGACTGGATGGAGCACTCCTTGGAGCTGGGTGTGTAACTGTGGGACAGCGCCTGGAAGGCCCCCTGGTGGTGTTGATGGTGGAGGTTATCTCGTGACTGCATGTCTCCCTGCTCCTCTGGAGAACAGTGCATGGAAGGGGAGCAGTCCCCAGAAGTGAACCCGAGGTTCACTTTAGACACCGCAGTAACTAGCTGCTCTACAGCGCCACCCTGCCTCGCGGAGGATGATGACGAAGGGGAGGAAGCAGAGACGGGCGTAGGAGATGGAGTGAGGGTGGAGGTGGACAATGGAGTGGACATGTGCCCGTGGCTGTGGCTGGAGGAGGGTGTGCGTGGGGCCCACTCGCTCTCTGAGGCCTCACTGTCAGCATCATTACTGCTGTCCTGAGCACCCGAGTCTCTTTCACTGCCATCTGATAGGCTGCCAGCAGCGGCCATCTTGCAAACTGAGACACCACGGGCTGATCCACCAGCTACCCCCTCCTCCTCTGGCCGCTCCGCACTGCAGCCTGCTCCCTTCTCCTCCACAGAGCTTGAAGACCTCCTGCTCTGCTGCTTCTGGGGGACAGAAGAACAGATACATTAGCCCCTTTCAGAGAGGCAGACTGCCAATTTTACATGTCGGCATCACAGTTAAAAAGGATCTTGATTCATTTTTCCATAAAGGTTGCTCTGGCAGAATGTCGACATGGGCCTCCTGTTACTATTTTTTGCACAGCTCAAATGTGAATAAAATAATTCACATTGTCAGTGAAGGCATGTAAAAGATTGCGATATTATTATGCACAGCATTTTCCCGAGAGACTGGGCAGGAATGCTTTAAATGCTGTGCCTTTACAGAGACCATTTAAAAGCAGCACATTTGACTGAGGAGAGACTGTTGCAAGCTACAAGAGCTACACTACTTCTGTAAGGATGGCTGGAAACTGACACTGAAATGAGAGAACTTCTCTCTCCGGACCAATATAACAATAACATATAGCAAGACAGCTTGGTGACACATTGCAGTAAACAATCCTTAAAGGTGTAACGAGTAGGGTTTGTCCGTTGCTGTTTGTAAACGCAACATTCAAAGTTGGCCCCTCTTTAACCTTGTAAATCGCATGAAATATCCTGTGTTGCTTAGTCGGGTGTGCCAGATGCCAAAATTTGGTAAATATGTAGTGATATTTACACATCTGAAAAAGATGAGCTATTAGCTTACACACCATTACACCATGTTAGACAAGCTGCAATTGCTTTGTATTTCTATTGGTGGTAGAGTTACAAGGATAACTCCTCTTTGTAGAATCAGAGGGCCAGGCTTTGTCTTCTTTCAAAATCACACAGGAGAAAAAATAGAAACCGACATGAAATGAATAAAATGTCTACTTTTGGCTGAGTCTTTGCACATTACAAAAATATGTCTATGTGAATCAGTTCACAGACAATGCAGAAAAAACCCCCGAACAAAACCAGCAGATAATTACTTTATGAGACAGATTGAGAAGCATGAATATAAACAGTAAAGAGAATCACTTTTCAAATGCGCAGGACTCAAAAGTAATTTCTTTACCATCACATAGTTCACATACACGCCCCTACCTGTCCACTCAGCTTCCTGGTGTTTCTGTTGACAGAGTGCGCCGCAGTAAGAACCTGGTCACTGTGAGTCACGTGGGTGTCCTGCTCCCGGCTGCCCTTCCCCAGCCTACCAGGGTTGGATGGTTTTGATATCTGAGCACAACAAATAAAGCGTCATCAGTTCTAAGTGGAACCATGAACAATATGGTGTGGTAAAGATCACATTTTTCTGCTGAAAACAATTAAACATGCACAAAACCAATCTTGCCATCTCCCAAATAACTGTGGCACTTCATTTGCTTACTCATTAAGTTAGGTACAGTGTGTGAAAGTCCTTTAATATTATCTGCACTGACTGTAGCAGCTCACCCTCTCCTCTATGATGGGTAAAGAGATGTCTATGAAAGCCTCCTTCACTGTGGAGATCTGAAAGAGAAATCGCATGTAAGAGCCATGTTCATCACCTTCCTTAATAGTCAAAATCAGAGCCAGTTGTTAACGATAAACTTCTGCTGCAGATTTTCAACAAGTCTGAGAGGAGATCTGGGAAGCGGCTGTTTCGCTGCTTTTTCCTCTCCAGCTCCACACCTGGTGCTGTCTACCTTCAAGGATATTCTTTAGTTTTCATAGTGGCAGTTGCTTTGTTCACAGCTCCCACACTTTATTGTAAATGCCTGCTTTAAACAGTTGGTGTGTGAACTGGTCCTTGAAGTGTTTTTTTTGTTTTGTTTTTTTCCCCTGTTGGTTTCTGTTTCCTCTGACTTATTTTTAGTACATTACCATCCTTTGTTTGTGGGTATTAAAGTCAAAAATGGGATGGATGTAACAGCTATAAGAGAAATGGCGACTTAATGTTGGTTAGCGTCACTTCAGGTCAGTGACAAATATCTGCCAGTTTAGGACTGATGGGGAATGCCAGTGTTGCTGGAAATTGTCTGGCAATCTATTGTGCTTCCTGCAGCAATTGTTTGAAGCAGTAGCACAATAAAATGAAATATTAAGAAAGGTGGGGAAGGTTTCACAACAAAGTCTAACTGGGTTACACATTTATTCAGGAGCAACCACTGTCTAAATATAAGGTAGACTGAAGACAGCGTGAACTTGTCCACCTTGTTGACGTGTTACGTTGAGGGCAACATATTGAGATACACTGACTCAGATCCTTTGCTATAGTTCATCCACTTACATGCTCACACTCTTCACACATAATTGTGTTGGTCAGCTCGCCTACAAAGATGCGGTCAACAAAGTTCATCTTCACACCTTCCTTCCCGTATGCTGGTGGGAAAGAGAGAAACAGTTTTCAATCATCTGTCAATTCATTTCGCTAAACCACTATTATATCTCCAATAAAGGCTGAGAACTAATTGTATCAACTAAGCTTCTTGGTCTAAAAATTGATTGAAATTAAAATGAGGTTAAAGGTCTAATTTATAAGTGTTAATGGTGAAACACAGAGTCATCAGTTTTAATAAGCTGAGCAGTCAGGAGGTATATAACAAAGACTAAATTGTTCTCCGTCTTCCATCAGACCATCCTTTGCCTGATTAGTAACTGAGCTGTATTTCCATTAACTGCCACAAGGTGGGACTATTGATCTTAGCCATCTATCTTCTGCAGCGAGCATATGAACCTTTGACTTGGCGTTTGGTATCCTCATCTGCTGTCTTCTCTGTGGGATTGTTGAAAGCCTTCAGAATTCCTGCTTTCACCCTCTGGAAACAACAAACACAAAATTATACAACAATGCAGACTTAAAGTGATATTCCTAGATGCAAAATAAATACAAAAATTCAAATGAAATTCACTCTGGGTTTCTTGTTCTTTCTCTCCATTACATCCATTAGTGAAATATCAAAATCTAGCCTACAGCTCAGTTTGACAGGTGTATCTATTATAAGCATCATTAGTGTAAAATAATTATTGTGCTTGTCTAAAAACGTTAACACGTAGATCTCTTAATGAACTGTGCATGTTTGTGTGTGTGTATAAGTTCTTCACGGGGCCCTCTTATTGAAGGTGACATGGTCAGTGAGTGTGTTGGTGAGAGAGCTGTGAAGAGGCACAGCCACAGTAAAGCACCAATCAATAGATAATTGGCCATGGTCTATGTCTGCGGTCGAGACCAGTCAGCCCCCATTGTCCCGGGACCCACGCACTGGACTGGCTATTTAGGTCAAAAAGTCCTATTAATCCCATCCTGGCCAGCCTGCACCCCACTCAGCCAGCACAGTCAAACCAGGCTGAAGCTCTCCTACTAATTAATTACCAGTAACCCCCACCCTCCCCTCTCTCCCTCCTTCCCCAATGTAACAGCGTGCACTGTCCCACACAGGATGGACTGTGGGAGGGGGGAGTTAGGGGGGTGGAGAGGGTGGCTGGTACAAGGGTGCAGGGGTGGAAACTAAAATGAAGACAGGGCGAAGAAGGATAGTCCATGCCCTGAGAGAGTAATACCTACCGTCTCAGCTAATTGGTGATAATTGACTGGGCCCAAATTAGCATATTTAGATCTCTGATACTAATGGCCAATCAACACAAACACTTAGGGCCTCTAAAGGGTTGTTGGTGACACCCACTGCAAAAAATACCAGTTTCCTTCTCTGACTCACACACACTCTCTCAGTGTGTGTATATTATTTGTATGATATCTATGAGTTACTCAAATGTGTCTGCTCAAAATGACTGGGTTTAGGCTCAGGTATAGATTAATGGAAAGAAAAAGTGTTTGTATCATGTTTGTCCTGTGTTTGAAGAAGCTATATTAATGCAACTTCTAATACACATTTCATCTTTATTAGAAAAGTTAGTAACTGGTTTACTGTTTGCATTCATTTTAAAAATTATTCAACAATGTAGGCTAAAATGCCACTGAATCTCTGAATGTGCTTGGCTGTATAAATGAGTTTCTGAGTGAATGAATAGAGGAGGCTGTACCCCCTCCCTCTTTACTTCCTTGATTGGATTGGGAGACAGGCTGATGAGTGTGTGTGTGTGTGTGTGTGTGTGTGTGGGAGGGGGGCCGTGGGTGACCCTCAAGCACAATGGGACGGCCCTGGAGCTCATTCAGCAGCTGTGGGTTTCCCAAGATCACACAATGATGCCGGTCGTGCCACTTGCAAGTCCCCTAAGTGGCACAACTGTCAGTGTTCACAAGTTTAAATGGGAGCAGGGGAGCCCAGCCTGCGGCCCCTCCTGGGTTTGGGGCTGACCACTAAACACACCCGCTAACTTCTCCTCCTTGGTTCACGTAGCCACTGGTAGGGCCACGGGGGGCAGCTCAGCCCTGCAAAGGGCTGCTGTGGGGTCTCCTAATTGCCCAGCGAAAGGCTGGGGGGGGGAGGGGGTTCTCTGTACTTGCCAAAAACATGGCAGCATAAGGCTAAAAAACAAAAAGCGGCTAGCCAAGCAAAAAGAAGATATTGGGTTGTGTGAGAGCACACAGCCACCCACAAACACGCAGCTGAATGTCGTACATTATGACTACACTTGGATGGATTTTAATGGACAATAAGTAAGATCTTTACTGAACTACATAAAATGTATTGTACAAGTGGAGGGTTGATAAGGATGATGACTTCAGCATGTGCTGAGATTAATGGCTTTCATAACAAACATTTACTAAATCAATTATAAGACAACAAACCAGGAGTCTACAGCTATGCTAGCGGCTCTGCAAGGCTGTACTTGGGCACAGCAGTGCTTTAAGTTAAATGCCAATATCAGCATGCTAAAATGTTCACAGTGACGATGCCAACGTGGTGTTTAGCAGGTATAATGTTTACTATGTTCACCATCTTAGTTTAGTGTGTTAAAAATTGTTAATTAGAACAAAACACAAAGTAGAGGATGATGGGTTTGTTAGCATTAGCGTGGCTAAAAATGAAAGCCAATTATAAGTCCCTGGATTTCCTGGAATTTTGTTATAGCCTGTCTAAGCATGTACATACTCTGTCCTCACATTTTGCAGATTTTCTTTTACCGAATGTTCAAAATCCATTTGTAAAAGAAACCTCAAATACCAGAAGTACAAGGAGTACTTTGAGCAGATTTGAGGGGACCTTTCTGTTACAAAAAGTATAACTTTAGCAAACTTTGAAAGAACATGACAAAATATCCCCAACAAATATATTCTGGACTTAGAAAAACTCTTTTAAAGCCATTACAGGTAGTCAAATACAGGTGTATGTATGTATATACAGTATAAAGCTCACTTTAGTTTCCTCTACTCGTATGGAGTCCATTAGGTAGTGCAGAAGCTCCTGGCTGTCTTGTTGTTGGTAGCCCTTGAAGCGCGGAGCCCTGGAAAAAACAAAATAAAAATACAGATGAAAGTCAAGAACAACAGAGAAACAGAATCTTATGAAAAGAAGGTGAAAAGAAGCAGAAAACTATCTATGATCACTGCAGTCTTTTTTTGTAACTCTATAATTTAAAATGATTCCACAGATTTTCAATCATAGTTCATGCTGGCAGGGAGACAATCCAATAAAATGAACAGCAAATGTACACAATCTTTGTTCCACTGGGTTATCCCTGGAGAATACAGAGGTCCATTACAAGGCCCAAGTGTTCTGTACTGAACAAAGATAATAATAATAATCTGTGGACAAACCACAGCTCTACCATTCTGGTAGTTAATTATCGCCTTGACATTTTGCTGAGCATTTTATTGGCGGATATCCATCCTGGACATTAATGCCAGAGCGGTTAGAGGGGAGGCTCTCCTTGGGTCCGTCCCTTGGCCGTCCACGGTGAAGCAGATGTGAGGACAGATGCCAGGGGCAGATGGGCAGCCAAGGCTAGAGCCACTGCAACCTGTTGGGCCGTGCCAGCCACATAACCACAGGACAGGTTGGTCCGACAGGCACAACACACACTGAGAGGCCATATCACTGGTTTGGGAAACCATCAGTCAAATGTTGAGGATGGGTGGCCGGTTGGGGTAGTGGGTTAACTCCTTTAAAGTACTGTGGAGGTCCTTTACTCGTACTTCATGGTTTACACCAGTGGTCTGCAGGTCCTTGTAGTCCAGTATTAATGGATTTCCTGTCACCTTGAAAGAGGCAAACATTCTGTCCACCTTGGTTTGAAAAGCCGTTTTTAAAAGGGAGTTATGGCCACCAATTCTTTGACTCTGATAATGACTTAATACTTACATAGTATTAATATTCACAGCTTTCTGTGTTTTTTTATTGTCCTACTGTAGACCTAATCTGTCTACACTAAACCAATCTCTAATGCCATTCATAATCCAATTTATTGGAAGAATTCACTGAAAATGAATCATCCCTCTGAGACATGCTGACATGTGGCCCAAAAATGGATGTCCGCGGTTGGGGGAGAGATGGCCAACCACCTGCCCTCAACACAGGTCATAACCAGGAGGTCTGGAGGAGCCTAAAGTCACCCCCCCCCACCCCCCACCCTTCCATACAGACACATTCTCCGTATTTTATGCCCTTTCCGTGCAGACACAGGGGGAAGGGTGGGCGGAGGGGTGAGGATGGTAGAGATCACATATGTCATTTATTTGCCAGCCCTAAAAATGAACAGCATGTGAAGGAATGTATCCCTCTTGTTCCGCTAACTAGTCTGTCACTCTCCCAAGAGAGAGACGCGGAGAGAGAAATATAAAAGCAAAACAGAAAAGGAAATGAGGGAG
>NTHP01000071.1:1434312-1476262 GCA_003416845.1 Oplegnathus fasciatus | reverse complement strand
CCTTTTGGCTCTGCTGGCATACTTT
The DNA here is from genome assembly GCA_003416845.1 of Oplegnathus fasciatus. Taxonomy (NCBI): domain Eukaryota; kingdom Metazoa; phylum Chordata; class Actinopteri; order Centrarchiformes; family Oplegnathidae; genus Oplegnathus; species Oplegnathus fasciatus. The sequence goes on along the minus strand of NTHP01000071.1, from coordinate 1,476,237 downwards.
ACTGTGGATATTTGTGTCTTTTGCTGCAATGTACACATTCTGAAGTAAGGATAAGCATGTGTCACCTTTGCCTTTATATTTCCCTCCAATTACAGTATCATAAAGGTAAAGTTTTGCAAGATGGAGGGACTCTATCAAAATCAAAATGAGCTTTGGAGATTGTTTTTGACTTAAATATGTTATCCACTGGACAACAAGTCAATTTTATTTATATATAGCCCAGTATCACATGCCTCAAGGAACTTTACAATCTGTACAACATATGACACCCTCTGTCCTTAGAGCACTCACTAGCAGTGTCACAAGCAATGAACCACTCAATACTAGCCTTGATTCATAGTCAGCTTCTTTGAAAACAACGTATTTGTCATCAACTTGTGCTCATTTGCACAGGTTTTATTTTTCCTATTTTGGACATAAAGAGGTCATCAACATCCTTATTATTGAGGCCTATAGTCCACATGTACACGGGTATTCTTTAAAACATAGATTTGTCTATGCGTTTTGGCCTTTCGTCCACACGCAAACTGCATTTCAGGTCACTGAAAACGGACCTTTTTGAAAACTCCTTCCAGGGTGAAGATTTTCAGAAACTCCGTTTTCAGTGTTGACATGTAGACGTGGAAAACGGAGCGTTTGAGAAACGATGACGACGTCACCTCAATTCACGCGTGCCCATTGTTGCTTTATGTAATGAGCATGCGCCTTAAACAAAAACAACAATGGCGGACTACTGGTTCGTTTGTGTTTGGTTAGCACTGCTAGGTCTAATTACAAGTTCTCAAATAACTATAAATAAATAAATAATTAGCTACTCTTTCTAAGTTACTACCGCAGAAGGAAAATAAGCTCACTACNNTTTTAAACGGAGGGGAAAAATATCCGTTTTAAAAAATACACGTATACGTGTGGACTAGGTCTAAGTTTCCTAACATTTACAGACAGACCAAAGTGAACAGATTTTGATCATCAGATTGTAAAGTTAGAATCTCAGGACTGCAGTTCTTAGCTCAGCATGTGTGCACAAGCCAGTATTTCTATCATTTTTTTTTTAACCAACTATGAATATCTGCTTCTTTTCTTCTCCTGGGCAGACCGGTATGCCAGCCCTGCCTCTGTGTGTGTACTGCATGTCCGTTGACATAGACGTGTGTGTGTGTATCCTGGATGCCAGAGCACCAAATGGAATCTATTGTTGTTCCCTGCTATTTCCATCAGGGATGTAAGGCTTCTCATAAATTCTTATGAACAACATTTGAAAGATGTGGGTATGTAGACATTTATACACAGCACACTGATGGAGAAGAGAGCCAGCATCCTTTTCATCTTTTACGATACGAGAATGTGTCCAGTGGCCGTCCTGAAAATTGAATCAGTCTTTGAAAGAAGCAGGTGCAGACGAATGCCTCTGTGTGGCCTTTTTGTCCAACTTATGTATTAGACATGCATAGAGAGTGCATCTCAATAGACTGATAGTAATAATAACTAGCAACATTCTCAATAAATAGTACTTTATACTGTAATGCTTTAGATGGATAAAAGCAGTACAGGCTGTATGAAAACCACAGTCCCAGAGTGACCTCAGACTCCAGGTGCCCAGGAGGAAGTAGATAAATATTTGAGCCTTTAATTAAATGTTATTTTTCCCTGTCTTGCCACCAATGACTAGCTTTGTAGCAAAACAAGGATTGGGTACAAGCTGGGACCCTCCCTGGCACCAGAGCTGCTGACCATCCAACCCACATAGCTTGGCACTAGTCCGGGCCCAGACCAGACCCCTTTCACTGGCAGGAAGAGGAGGAAGATGCAGGCTGTGGGGTACTCAGCTGGGTGAGGTCAAATGCACGTGCACACACGCAAAAACACATATACACTCACACAAAACAGGGCTCAATAGGGCTCCATTATTGCACATAAACACTTGAATTGGCCCCCGATCTGAGCCAGAAAGCCTTATTAACCTGCCTGTCAACACAAACATACTAGGAAAGACAGTGAAAGAGAAATGGAAAAGCACTCAGTCCCCACAGGCCAAGGGTAGACCCAAACCTCTTGGATTGACAAGAGCTTGCAGTGGCAGGTGAGGATGATAGGCTATATTCACAGAGTGTAGCCATCATAAAGGTCACTAAAATGGAGAAAAATGTCCCAGTAAACAGGAGCAGTTCTTGACCTTGTCCTTTCAGCGCAAAGCTTTACCTGACTGAATGTAGGCGAGTTGCCGCGTGGAGGAGTCTACTGAAGGCTAGTTCAGAACGCAATCATGTACAATTTGTGGATGTTAGAGGGAATAGCACACAAGTGAACAAGGCCTTGAAAGTGCAATATATCTCCAGTTCCTGTCAATTTCAGAACCCTGAATATGATGATCATCATTTGATAAATCAGAATTTCCTCAAAATTGTTAAAACAAACACGATTGCATGGTATCACTAGTAAGATTTATGTATAGTACAGATTTATTTTCATCTTAAACAATGTGCTTCAGCATCTCCGCACCTGTATCTCTGCTTCACAGACTGGTGGAGATGAAGCGAAATGGCTCTCTTTAGGTATAGTCAAGGAGAAGAAGAACACAGCTACTCTTGTTTCTTTGTGAGTGCATTCGCGTTAGCAAGTACACAAATATCTATAAATATCATACCTATATGGTGCTGCAATTACTGATTATTTTCATTATTGATTACATTTTTTTTTCTCGATTCACTGATTGAATGTTTAGTGTATAAAATGTCAAAAAAACTGTGAAAAATGCCCATCACAAGTTTTCAGAGCACAGGGTGACGTCTGCAAGACTGCTTGTTTCGTCAGACAAAAAGTCCAATCCCAAAAGATACTTAATTTCTAATGATATTAAACAGAGAAAAGCAGCAAATCCTCACTTTTGAGAAGCTGGGACCAGATAATTACTGGTATTTTTGCATGCAACAAATTCGAAAAAGTTCTTGCAAACCAGAAAGACTGTTAGAGAACAAAGAAATCCCACACACTGTCAATCTTGATTTCTAAGTATTTTCACAGTCAAAGCTGTTGATCTGACGCAGACCTTTTGTTGTGCAACCACTCTGTGAATTTGTTACCTGCTGGTGTCTTTTTGCTCTTGGTGCTCAGCTCACTTGGTACCACGACTTGGAATCAGGAGCTCTTTTCAAGAAATTAACAATGTCACACAGAACAAAGCCACCACTTTTGCATTATTGGAAAATGATGCTCTGATAATTTCATCACCCCCCAAAAAAGATGTAAAGATTTAAGTAAATAAAATCAGTTTAAGTGATCAACAGTGTGTGGGATTTCTTGGTTCTTTCACTGTATTTTTTCTTATCAAAATTTTTGCTGATGGATTTTTTTGTCAATTGACTAATCAATTCAGATCTACACCCATGCAACTACGTTTTTAATAAGAAAATGCTAAAAACATTTTTAAGAGGACCGTACTATTGTCTTTCTTTTGAAATTTCTAACTTCCCCACATTTTGTGTTGTTTCCTACCCTTTTGTAGCACCGAAAACAATGTGAGTGGATATGCATATTTGCATTTACTGCATGGATGTATAAAACAATTACATACTGGCCTTCACTTGTGGTATAAGTGTACCATATGGGTAATGGGTGCTGAGGCTTAAAGTCATATCTCTCTATTCAAATGCATGTCAGTGGAATAGATTAGCCCTACTTGAAATTAGACACGTATGAATGCATAAAGGTGTGTGCAACGCTTGCTGTCTGAATGCACAATTGCCTGCATGTGTGTTGCAGGCTGAGGTGGTACCAGGTGAGGTGGGAGCCCACATACACACACACACGCACACACACACACACACACACACACATACACACACACACACACACACACACACACACACACACACACACAAAAAGGCCTTTCTGATGAAAGCTAGGCACCAGAATAACTGTCAAAGCCGCACCAGAGATGTACCCACTCATCCGACATCAAATGCCCTGGTCACCCACCTGCACTACTAAACAGTGCAAGGTGCACCCCCCCACTCACATACACACACACACAGGGTGGACCCAACCAGCAGTGTACCATGCTCAAACAAGAACCCAGCCAACCAAACATTCACACTGTTCATAAAAGAGAACAAAACAACTGTTCAGTTCACAAATGTAGGGTTGTTTCTGTCTGTCACACAGCCTGTTAGACCTGGCTCTGGATCAAATATGACACAGGTGGCACAGCAGTGTGGCAAGTAGCAGAAAGAGCTACAAATAGCTAGCTGCTGCTGCTGCTACACATTTAATAAGGTACAGTGCCTTTGGTGGCCTTTTTGAGTATGTTGAGCTTTGAGTGTGTGAAAGGCATTCAGCTGGGACCAGGTGCTACCTGGGTCTGGCTGGTTAAAGTAGGCACCATTGCAGTGAGGGGATGAAAGCAGGTGAAAGCTGTGGCTCCTGTGTTGTAAACTGCTGCTGTGATAATGGAGAACTGCAGTACTAACAATTATGGCAGAGTTTGACAACTTCACAGATAAAATATTTGCATACAGAGTCTGACGGTAGTTTATCCTCATGGATGATTTTATGGCAATCGATATGAAGAGTAGAGCCTTACTTCTGGCAGAGCTGGTTGAAGAGGATCTTGGGATTGAGGGGGCCTTTCCCTGGTTCTTTCATGCTCTGTAGGAAGAGAAACATGGCCGCGGTCAGGGGCTCTGGACTTGGCAGCGTTACCGTCAATGGACTCTGGAAAATGAAGAGACCAAATAAAACACATTTATTTCCACCTTTCAAAAGACATTAACAAAACAAGATCCAGCTACAACTTTGTGTGCCAATACAAGTTATATAATAACAGTTTTGGACAAATTGGTATGCTATTTATTAAATAAGGTCAGAAGTACAATGACTACATTTATCCTCGTTTAATTCTTCTCAAATGTTCATAAAGAAATTTCAAATTTAAAACATGCTGTGGCTTTATAATTAGACTGAAAGTTGCCAGAAATACCAAAGAGCTTTATATATGACCAATTTTTCAATTAACTAATTAAAACTATTTTCATTTTATTTTCTGAGTCAATTTCCACTGATCTAATGAACGCAACTGATACAGCAGGGAACAATGGGTCACACAGATACAGCATTAGGATGATCATTTTACAAGCAAAGTCATTTGTATTTGTTTAATCTATCCAGGAGAAGACTAATGCTTTAGAAAAGTAGAAGAGATGGACAGCAAGCTGTACCAGGTTGGTCTCGACAGGGGGGCAGATCCTCAGTTTGTACCCTTTCTCCTTCACTTCCTGGATGAGGTCGATGAGCATGTGCGTCTGAGACAGGTTCTGTGGGGACAACAGAATTATTTTAAGACGCTTTCATTAACCATTTTAATCCATCCATGTTGAGGTTTGACATAAGATCAACAAATGTTAAGCAGCTGAATAACATTCATAAAATCAGTGGATCATCAAAATGGTCAAATGCACTGATTTTACTATTCATTACATGAAAAGACCCAAGAACAATTCTGTGGACAAGAAAAGACAACAACAAAAAGGTTGTAATCCTTCAAAGATATGAAAGTGTATCCACACTTTGCTTGTGGCAATTCAATGTGGTCAATTAAAATACCCTTGTGCAATGTTATCTCCATTTGAGTAGGATTTAGGAAACTTGTGGTGAGTTCATTATTCTGAAAGAGGCTTTCAAATCTATCTATGATCTGTGAGTTTGAAATGTGGAGAAGATCCTTGGTGAGGAGATAGCCTGAAGCAGTCATTGTCCCCTCATGTTAGAGAAACATCTTTTCCTTCCCTTTCAAGAGATATTTGTTTTGTCACATCCTGGCAATGAAGACAGTTGCTATGGAAAACACACAATGGAGCTGGCATTGTGAACACAGACACAGCTCATCCTCTGACAATTATGTGTTTTCGCCAGAAAGATTGCAATTTTCAAGGAGACAATACAAACAGACAGGGAGAGGGAGGGAAAAGCATGTAAAGCGCGCTCACTCAAATTTCAATCAACTAGGAAGGCCCTGAGGGTGATTAACAAAATGGCGGAAAAAAACTGCTTCATTGTTAAAGAGGCATGTCAGTTTGCAGTCACCATGACACAACCAGAGAAAGACAGGGGAGGCTCTGTAGCTGTGTTGCACCAACTGAGTGCCACTCGTGTACGGGCAGGTGAACATGTCCAAGCCGGCACTGCATTTACTACTGCCTTGAATATACTTCAAAATGACCTCAAGGCCGAGCCTGTTTACACTCACAGTCACTGTAAGACTGAGTCTGGTTTACTGCAGGCCAGACTCCTGAGAAGCAGCACTTGAGGAGTGTTTACACATTGTGGAGGCATACATAATTCATATTGTTGTATGTTAGAATGGAAATCACTATGACACATCACAGTCTCTTCAGATGAAACAATGACTTGCAAGCAGGTTATCTGCACTTCAAATAATGTGATCGACCTTCAGATTTATAATGACGGATACATTAAACCACACAAACTTCTGTTATTTCCTGAGGTATTTATTCTGACTAAATTGTATAATATTACTGCACCATATTTCATAATCCATGATAAAATGAAAAATTATAAATTAGCATATATAACTGAGCTTTTTTCCTGCCCTAACAGTACAGAGACACATGTGCAGGAAATATCTGTGTTCGAACCAACTCACAGTTATACCAACCTGCATAACAGCGTTGAAGAAGCAGGTGTTACCGAGGTTATTTATGCCTTTGACAGGGACCAAGGTGCTGTTGATGGCTGGACTCTTGCCTTTGGGCGGGTCAGCATAATCTGATGGCTCCTCTTGCAGCTTGATGATCTTGGGTGATGCTCCTGGAATACAGAAAAACAAAACAGGTCAGTGATGCACAGTAGTAGAAACTCAAAAACAATGCATATCAGTAAAACGATAATGAGATATATTACAAGCCTGGAAATTACAGATACATAATGGGGACACTTTCAGATTCTGCTTCTAAACCTTGATTTGGCTTTTATTTTGAGGTTATTTTTAGTAACATAACATGGCAGCCAAGCTTTGATGAGACAGAGATGGTGGCTGGTTTGGCAACTTGGTTGAGATTGAGGGTGGAGGTCGGCCTTGCAGCTGGAAAATTTCAGCCTCTTTTAAATTGGGATTGCAGCAGGATACAGAAAAAATTGGGCTTAGCCTTGAAGCAAGACTGAGGCTGGGATGGGAGCAGGGTGCTGGGATGGCAGCTGGAAGGAAAGCTGGGTCATTTGGGAAAGCAGATGACAGCTGTAGAAGTTTCCGCTGGTTAGTGAGGCAGGGGTGGGGGCTGGGGTTGGAGAGATGGCTCTCCAGAGCCAGCTGTTACTCCTGATCACCAATGAAAACTAACCTTAAACAGAAACTCAGGCACAGATGGTCAGAATCTAACAGTGACATACAGATAGCCTACTGGGGACAGACTAGAGTTAGTAGTGTAGCTGTGCGATCTTATGACGTGCCAGCAGCTAACAACAAAGCCAACACCATGACGACTCAATACCAATAACATGTTACTGACACGTGTTAGTAGCTACTGATTCGCCAACTAGAGTCAAGCCCTCATGCACACAATTTTTTGAGTTAAAAGGAATTACGTGTATTTGACCAAAAGCATTACCTGTCAGCAAGTTTAAAATGAGATTAAAGCCACAGCTTTGGGTCAAACAGCAACCTTTTGCTGTCTCAGTCTCTCTCACTATCCAACAGATACTGGATACATCACATTTTCCTAAACTTTGATTTGTTACCGAAGAGTCACAATGGTCAGGAGAGATAAAAGGTTACATTAGCTCTGAGCAGTGGTTTGTGTGCAACAAGTTATGGATGTGTCTAATATAGATTATCTGCTGTTCTAATATTCCCATTGTCGTCCATACTGTAACAGCCTACAATTTCACAAAGCACACATGTACAAAGTACAATTGATTTAGGGAAACAACCTCCAATAATATATAATGCAGAACAAAATATGTCATTTAAGTGTACTGGAATCTGCTAAAACACTACTACAAATTTCAGATGTAAAAGTACACTGCATGAGAGTACATGTTGAAACCTGTCTCTCACGCAGGCTTGACAAATATGGATCATGTTTGTCAAGAATGTTCCACAGAGGCTTAGAGTCTCCCATTCTAAGTATCATAATTAATAAATCAGTAAATAATAAATCAACTCCTCACTGCTTTCTATGTAAAATTGGCAGTCACAGTTGGGTAAAAAATGTCTAGGTGTGAACACACTATAACACGACGTTCAGACAGAATATGAAAGAATGGAGGTGGTGCTAATGGATTTAAAGTTAAGGAAGGGAGATGAGTGAATGGAAGATAAGTTACTCTAGAAGGTGCAAACTGAGGCAGAGAGGTGTTCACTCAATGTGATATTGGAAAGGTCTGACAGATCCAGAAAATCCCAGCTTCATGCAGGATATCATGTCCTCCGTGATGAATGACACACAGTCCCTCTGATCTCTATGGCACAACATACAGTAACTTACTGGTTTTTACAGAGATGTCATCAAAAGGGAAAAAAATGTAGAAAAAGGGTCCACAGGATGGCTGCGGTTTCAATTAAAATAGCGGTGTCTTTGGCTTGTTATCAATGGCAATTTCACTTGCTTATTTTTCAAGTCAAGCGATCAAACGTTGAACAGATCACCATGTGTAACTAGCCAGCCAAAAGCACAGCATAGTTTCTAGCATATGTGGGGGAAAAGGTTAAGGTGATCACTTCTAGTTCAACTGGCGTTAATCTGGTTAGTGCGTGGAAAAACAAAGGATGTTCTGTCACATTAGGTATTAATGAGAGAACACGTGAAAAGTCCTAAAGCTGTACAGAGTAGACAGTAGATGATTTTCTCCCCTTAACCTGCATAAATTACTCATCTTACACTATTTGTGCTGCCTTCATGCTCCAAGAGACCTGAAGCTGCTGCACATAATCACAGTCATACACATACACCTCTAACATTCATTTGGATGCTGTACCACTAACTAAATGCTGAATGACAGACACATGCAGCAGCACATTTTTTAATTTTCTGGTAAATGTTCATGATGTTTTAGTCCATTAAATACATTTTCTGTATATTTCTCAATATTGCAGAACATTTTCCAAAGTCGTCATAAAATTTTCAGATTGATTTTCTACCTTGCCGGAGAAAATGCAAAACACCTCGCAGAGATTTTAACATTTCTTGAGAGGGGAAACACATCACAGTAAAAATCATAGCTTATTTGCGTTCAGGGACATTTTTTGTCGTGTCGGTGTGATCAAGGTAGCATTGATATTTCAGATTTCAGACTGGAACATTACAACATTCACGTTAAACTTTGAATGAAATTCAAGTTTACATTTCAAGTAGAATTTTTTTCAGGAGCGGCCTCTAAAATCTCAGATGTTAAAGCATCCCTGAACACACCAACAAGAAGAGTTTGCACAACAGAAGTCAAAGATAGGATAATATATTCATGTTGATTAGAATATTATTGCTGTCCAATTACAAAGGATTCAGTGACTTTTCTACTGTATGGTAAATGAAACTACAAGTTCCTTTGTTGATAATAAGACATATCAGTGCAAATAGCAAATTCTTACAGGGACTGATGGCAGTGCCTTAAGGCCTAAAGGCTGCAGAGAAATCAACTAAACGCTGGTAAACAGACAAAGAGTTTGGTCCATGAGCACTTCACCCATATAAGCCAGTCAAGAGAGCAGGCTTGCAGCGAGGTCACTGGCCTGAACCCGCTTACATCCAAACTAAGAAAATTCAATTGAACCGTAAACCATCATAATCATCGAAACAACCTGCACCTTTACTCTCACCGTTCTTCTCCTCAGCACACAAATGGCCTTGCCTTTACACATATTCAATTCATAGAACCACTCCTCGTGCACGACACATTTATTGAAAAATAAACCAAGGACATTAGCAGAAGGGTCCTGGTCACCGTTGCTGGAATGTGAACTGTAGGTTTTTTACTCATGGCCTGGCAATTTGCATTTTATACTCAATCAAATTCCACTCAAAGGAACAGGGGTAAAAGGGCAACTTTTCTGTTAAACAGACTTTAGAAGAAAAACTTACAAAAAAAAAAATGCTCTAACACACACACACACACATACTCTCTTTCAGGCCTGCTGCATTATTATATTTTTCCTGACTGCACCAACTGTGTTGCTTTAAATTTATATTACTTTAACTGTAAAATGTTAAACACTGATGAGAAATGAAGAGAACATTTTTGGGCTTGTCTTGCAGTTTTGGGACTAAGAAGGGGTGAGGTTCAGCTTGTCGGGACAACATGCTTTTGTGGCGTTCCACCCAGTGGTGCTAAATGCATCTGGCCCTCTGTGCTGGCAACATCTGGAGACCTATTTCCATCTTCAATATGCAGCCATAAGGGAGCTCCCATATGTCAACACACACAATGCATGGAAAACAAGTGGAGATGGGGAAAGACTGCAGACCCGATCAGGAAAACAAACTGTGTATTTTTGGATTTGGTGTGAGACTGAGAAGGTGTGAAGAGATGTGTTTGTGCAAGTGTGAACAACTGAGCACAAGAGAAAGTAATTGAGAGAGAGAGAGAGAGTGTGTAAATGTGTGTGTCTACTTCTTGCGGTGTTTGTTAGCGGAGACACAAAATCAACAGACTTAATGCAACTTGAGTGTAAGAGCTGAGACTGGCACTTCAGCTAAGAGGGAGCAGAGGAATGAGGAAACTAACTGGGCGGAATGGGGATGCCGATGGACACACTCTGCATCTGGGACCGTCACCCAAGGTAAACAATGTTCAGGGAGCCATCTGGTTGAGACTGGGGAGAGGAGGGCAGAAGAGGGCGGGGGGNGGGGGGCAGTGGGTGGAGGGAAGGGTTGCAACGAGCACAAGCATATGGAAAAGCAGATTTTTCCTCTCCCTGCAGCAGTCAGCGAAGGCAAATGTCAGCATGCGCTGCGTCCACGCTTGACTGTGCTGCACTCGGCACCACCACCTGGCCCTCCTTGCTCAGCCACCGAGTATGGGCAGCAGTGACACTGTGGAGCCTTTCCCCAGGGTAGAGGAAAGCATCACAGTACTCAGGATCATCCACATGCACGCATGTACACCAACACCTCCTGCACTCCCTGCTCTTTTTCACACAAGAGATACACAAAGAATACTTTTATAGAGAACAGTACAAGAGTACTTGCTAAAGAAAAAACACACTAGCTTAACTGAAATCTTTCAATAAGTATAATATTCTGTCACCCATGTGTTTGCATTGCTTTGACATTGCAAGGCCAACAAAAGACCTTATGCAAGAAAATTAAAGCTCATGAAACTATTCCACAGACAAAACATATTGTTTTCAAGTTTGTTTTACATAAATATTTATTGTTCTCTTAAATTTACAAGTGCACAATCCCATGTTTAAGTCTCACAGCCACTTTGTTGATATAATAAAGCCAAAAACAAGAGCATGTAAAAGTATATTTTCCATAAAAAGTCTTTTTTGAGTGGTTTTTTCATAATCTGGTTCACAGTTGGGCTGAGAGACCGTCATGGCCAGTGGGCTTCATGCCTCCATGTTCACTTACAGTGCAGCAGTGTGGAGGGCCAAGGCCAGCTCCCTTCATGCAGAGCAGGCAGTCAAGAGGAAGGCCAGGCAACACCAAATGTCTTATTAATTCACTAATTTGTTGTGACTGCAGGGCATGAAAAGCCTGTTTCCTTGCCATCTGAGGCCAAGAGAACCCAGTGCCATGTTACTTACACAGACACACACACATATATGCACACAGCTTTTACTACCCACTATCTGGCCTACTTTCATGTGCGGTGGTGGGAATAAAGACAGAATCACCCTTGATTACCTCCATGAAAGCACCACCAGGGGAGAAGCATCTTACTGGCTACTGACTCGACTGATCTAAACTGACAGTAAACTAAAGACTACGGTTTCTAAAATCAACAACCAGAGGCAGGTAGTAGTAGTCATACAACACCACTTCAGCCTCTTGCCAAGATCTCTCAGAGGAGGACAAGTCAATATATGAGATATCAACCCCGGGAAACCCCAGGAGCAAACTGGACATATGACTGCTTCTTAAAATACTTTCTTTTAGATGTAAGTTCTAACATGTAGATGTAGTGTGTGTCCTCAGAGTCAGCCAATGCAGACAAACAGAATGTAAATATCCCTCATGTAAGCATATAATAACCTTCCCAACATGACAGCACTCCATTCAGCACACTGGGCAAATTTCATGTTTGGTTTAAACTCATTTAAGCCAAAAACAATACTTATTTAATCGTTTATTTACTCTGATGCATAGGAGTACTGCGGACAGTAAGACATTTAACGTGAGTATGACCAACACCGGAATTACTATAAACCTACCACCAGGTGGGTCACCAAATTTATGTGACTTGACTGTGCACAGTCTATGAAATTATAAATCATATGTCCTTGCTTTGGAAATGAGGAATCTCTGACAAAAAGAACAATTCTTCAAGTTTCAGAGGAAGCTGGAAAACAACAGATGTGCTCAGTGCTGTGACTGACAACTTATTAATGATTTCAACTGTTGGTTATTTGTAACAGCACTTTGTAATGCCAGACAACCATTTAACCAGGGCTTGATTTTGTACAATTCTGCCTTGTGCTCAGTGGAATGTATAAATATAAATGAGAGAAAGTTTGTACAGGACTGGTCTCATCTAAATTGTTTTTTGGATTAGAAAAACCCCAATCCCTTTGTAAAGCCATTTTGAAGAAAATCCATAAATATCTAAATATAGACACTGAGACCTTACATACTCTAGAAGGGCTTGAAAAAATCTAGATATTATTTGTTAGCAAAAATGGTCCAGCTCTACTGCACACAGAGTTAGCTTTACTGCTTTAATATCTATATCCTGCAAATTTGAACCATTTCTTTAAAGGTTCTGTATGTAACTTTCGGACTGTTGGACTACCCTGCACGTTGGAAAATGACGCCAAGGGGTCCTCACCAAGCGTCCATATGTGACGAGTTGGGAGTGAGAACGTGTTGCGCTGGATTTTCCGGGAAAAAAAACATTCCGAGTCCTTTACATAGAAATCAGTCTACAGGCAACTGAGTAAGTCGGAGAAGGTCTCATTTTTTAAGTTATGTTACAATCTGTCCACACATTGGCAATAAAAAACAATTAAAAAACGATTAATACATATAATAAATTGTTATATACAGCCCCTTTAATAGATATAGCCTTTGTTTCAAAATGTTTTGCCCGACCAGCACAATGTCAGGAATCAATGAAATTATATTCATTATAATATTTATATAAACTATATCTGAATATACTGAAGACACAGAGAATCAAATTGTTAAATAGAGCATACAGCATCAAAGTAAATAATTTTATATCTGATTCTTTAAGCTGCAAAATTAAAAATGAAAATGCAAAGTATGGTAAGATAATGATATAGTAAAATAGCGACTGATAACAATCACTACCGTAAAACAAGACAGAATTGAAAGATTCCAACGAGAAACAAGCTCTGATGCCTATTCAGAACCAACATTTTAATTTGCTCCACAATGACTCCCCAGCTGTGTTACAAGCTGGAGTCTAGCTCCCTGAGGTCAATTCGCTTTTTACTGGGACTCTGGTACTTGAGCTGAAGGCCTTGATGGTGAGAGAGCACAGTTAATCGACTTTCTTTCTACCCTGAGCTGTTGTTGTACAAAATTATTATAGATTCTGAAAAAAAATCCTTGCTGGGGCTCTTTTGTGCTTGGGGTCTATAGGAAAAACAGTACAACAGCAGCTTCTTCTGAAAACATGGCCTTCATGCTGAAATGCAATTTCACAAGCTCCTCAACAGACAACAACCGCCTATTTTGCAGTAACAATGGCTGGCTGCTTCTATACCCATTTGGCCGACCGGTGTGGAACAATTGGGTGGCAGGAAAGGTGACAGGTAATTTAAAGAGGCAAAGGGAAAAAGCCGTAGGTAGCGACTGTCCAGCTCAGCAGAGCTCCCACCAACATGGACCCCTGGTTGGCACCATGTCCACAAATTTACGGACATATAAAAACACACACGCATTGATCATTTATGGTCCTCTTTGCTTATCTGCCTCAAAGAACTGCTATGCATGAGTTTATCTTTGAAAACGGCATATTGTGATGAAGAAACAGCATCACTGGAAGACCAACTGGAATCTAAATGAATGAATGGTGAAATTTTACTTGAAAGAATGTTCGTGAAGAGAAGTCTGATTGGAAACTGGAAACTGGAAATGTGTACATTTGTCAGTCAACTGTAGAGTATGTCTAATTTCTAAATACTTCTTTTCATTTCTTGTACTCTGTGAGGTCCTGTTTGTCCCTAAAATTCTGGGCGCCTGCACTGTAGCTGAGTAACACAAACTATATAGGCCAACTAAAACCACATTTTACTCAGAGAATCTGCAAATTCCTCAGGTATGTAATGTACTTGGCAAATAAAAGTTATTCAGATTCTGTTCCAGGAAGACCTTGTGCTCTCTGTTTCAAAGAATACATTGTCCCACGAGAATTCAACAAAGTTTATTACTGAAACATAAAATCATTTGTAAACGTATAATACAGATTGAAAGAAAATAGGATATTTTCAACATTCTGTGTATGTGTATCTGTGAGTGTGTGTGTGTCCACTGAGAGTTAGTGCGCTCCAGCTGTTCGGATCCAGTCGCTCCGACTTGTTGAGGACCCTGGCTCCCACTAGTGCAGCACACAGGCCCAGAGGTGGTGAGACATACAACGTCTCGACAGAGGAAGCAAGGGACAGAAACAGATAGCGATGGAAAGACAAAGAACGACAGAGCAGTGGCTGAACCCCACGCAGCTGCTCTTGTTCTTCAGGGAACCTAGCCGGGAAGCATCGCTCAAGCGCCTAATTCCTCTAATGTGTGCAGTCATGCGACGCGCAGGGTGGGGGTGAGGGTGGGGGATTGCTGCAGCATCAATCCCGCAACTCTGAAGCTGTGGCTGAGAGACTGATGGGGGACCAGCCTGACTGGGCCTAGGAGGCTGGCCTCTGGCCACTGGCAACTGGGCTAAGGTGAGGCAGCCAGTGAGACCGAAAGTGGTGATGCCCACCACCCTGATCAGCTACAGGCTGCTGAGAGGCCTCTCAGCATGCCAGCACAAAGTAAGAGAGGTACAGGGAGACAGGAACAGAAGGTGTATGAGTGTGTAAGCACGGAAAGGTGGTGGAGGGGTAATATCTATATGGTTGACTGACTGGGTGAGGGGGGCTCAGGTGGCCTGAGTGAGGTGAGAGGACATGAGACTTAAAGTAGGCTGTCAAGTATCAGTATGAACGTAACCTGCTGCAACACAACTCAAATTCTCTTCAAACTCAAATTCTTCACATGATTTTACTGGTAAGCAATATGCAAGATACTTACATATATATATATATAATGTATGACCCTAAGAAGGCAGAAAAAAGGTTCTGTATAAGAAATGATGCCTATAACACAGAGTGGTCTCACCCATCACACACACGTAGGCTGTCTCTACACTGAGGATGAAGTGTTAAATCCAGGGATTCAGATGACCACTGCCACCAGGGGGAGCAGGTGTACTGCAGTCAATTCCTAGTAAGTAGGTGGATCACTGACAATAACAACTTTGAACCTATGTGACCAGGTAAGTCAGTTCATCTGTGTTACGGGCACTATGTTCAACAGTTATGGATCTATCAGCAAGACAGCCAGTAACAGTCTGGTATTCAGTCATGGTGTTATTGTGCTGTTAGCTTCTGGTGCGCAGGGGTACTGCGGACACTAAGACATCAAGCATGTGAAACCTTTGAGGTTCAGTGCAGATTATTACACAGAATCACGAACCATTAATATCTGATTATCATTACAAGTTGTCTGTGTTCAAGGCCAATCACTTTCTACTTTAACCGAATCAAGGAATGTTTGCAAAAAACTCCAGCTGACATGACTGACATGGCTAGACCTCCAGGATGTTGCCAAAAACCTTACCTGATGTTGCCTTGACAGAGTGCTTTTGTAAAAAGTCCAAGGTCTGAGCCAAAGCCTTCTTGTTGCAGTGAGTGGAGAGCTCCTCATTACATTCAAAACACCTGTAACAATGAGAAGGGATCATAGACAGAGACATAAACGCTTTAAGATACTGTGGAAATTAAAAAACCTCAAGAAACTAATACTGAAACTAACCATTATTTGACTCAAGTGGAAAACCACTTATAAACACCATCAAATATAATAGTGGAGTGAAAAAGCACTTAATACCAGGTACCATTGGTAAAGACTTATTATAACTAATTATTTATACACCTAAAATGATGTTAAGTAATGTATAGGTTAGTCAACTGAAACTGCCTTGAAAATTATGGTAGCCAGAATCAGGAAGACTTTCAGACAACACACACATGTGGTGTGAGATGTGCGTCAAAACACCCTGCCCATTGTTTTCTATGTAAACCCACACTGGTGGCATCTTGACACATGTCATCACCACACATTGACAGTGTGAGCACTCTTGGCTTTTTCATTACAGTTTACAATGGATGCAGTTCTGAGGTTTCTCACCAGGCCTTCCACGTGCTCAAGCTGATGGTGATGCAGTGAGACTCTGGATGGAACGCTTGGTGGTGCTTGACGGCGTGCTGGATCCCTGATTGGTTACAGCCCTGTGAGATGGTTTATTTAAAAAAATACTGTTAAAAATCTTTGTTAAGAAACTCAAAATACATTCAGGCCAAGAGCACACAAGCCCGTGTTTAAAGACCATGGCTCATTCCCACATCAATGCTGCCTATATTTGCCTGTGGTAGAGCTAAAGCTATATGAGTAAAAAAAAATAATATCTTCATATTTTGTAAGTCCTTTGACTTACTGAGACAAAGGACGTACAGCAAGTCAATTCAATACTCTATGTACATATTTATGTATTTATCTTTATAAAAGGTATTTGCCTAATTAGAACAATAGTTTAGTGTGTTGATTATTGTTTTAAATCATCAAAATTTCTGAATAATCAGCCGCGAATAAATGCCTTTATATTTTAACAGGCCAGTGCGAACACTGTCATTGAATTATTATGTATTTTTTATTAATAAACAGACAAAACAAATTTCTGGTGTAATAATTCACTACTCAACAGTTTATTATAATGTGGGTGCCGGTCAAATTCGCACTAAATGTTTTGGTGGCCCACACAGTACCGAACTGTAGCTGCTTCCTCTCCATCTGCATAAGAGTAAATAAATGACGCAGTAAATACACATAAAAGAATTAAAATGACCTCATATTGACAATTGATAATGTCCATCTGTGTAATGGCATTTTATAGTACAAAAAAAATCCCAAATATATTGTTAATATCCAGTATATCGCTCCGCCTTAGCATGTCTTATGTATTGTGTTTGCACTGTATAATATTGAAAAACAATTAGTACCTGGAAACCACACTTTAAGCACACCAGGATGTCATGGGATGCTGCTGGCTCTCCATCGATCATGGTCCTCTCCTTTAGGCACTCAGAGCACATCAACCACACGCTGGAGAGCACTGATTTCTTCACTGAGCTCAGGTCCACTGCCTTACTCACATGCTGGCAAGTCAACCCTAATTAAAAATCAAAATATACTGTAATAATAAATTTACCTTCCAATCAATTTTAGGGACCAATTTGGGATTATGAGTTATTTTCTTTTTTGAAGGGAGACAACGTGCATAGCACCTGCTGTAAATTATATTATTATTATATAGGCGGGACATACCCACAAAAAAGGAGCATATATACTATTCATTCCAAGATAAAGTGGTTATGCCACTAGTGTTCGGGAGCTTTGTTAACATGCAACTTATTTCCCTGGTCTAGTAGGACAAATTTATAAAACCTTATAGATACAACAAAATAGACAAAAAGTACAAAATGATCAGTGTTCAGTTGAAACCAAAGTTGTGTTTCCAATGTTGGAAACACACAGGGGCAGTGGACGAATGTACTCGGTGAATTACTTGATGAACTTCGTGAATATTTTTACAAAAAGTACCATGCAGTGTCGTAAATACGCACCTTGCTTTTTGAGCATAACTAAAGAGTTACTCCCACTCACTATCCACTGTAGTAAGACTCTGCCAAATCAAAACTCACAGCCCTAACTTCAGTCTGTCTGGTGCCCTGTACCGCCTCAGTGACTTACCACTGACTTCATCTGATGACTCCTCATCTCGAGGTTTCCTCGGTTTATTAGTCCGCTTAGTCATATCGGCGGCTTTGAAAGAGAAGGGGTCCTTTAGCCGCATCTGGAGCTCTGGATGGAAAGATGGAGGACCAACATAGGTAGAACAGAAGTATTTGTACAGTCAGTAACACAAATATTGTATGTTGCCTTTGCACTTCAGTAAAACAGTGGATTAAAAAACGCATCAATGACTGAGTTTACAGTGCCTTCTTTAAGCTTCATTGTGAGGGTATTTACATTTGCATCAGATGAACTGTGTAAAAACTGTAGCTCTTTTTATACACTGTCCTCACTTTTACAGAAACCAATATCAGCTGGACAAATTCACCTAAATTTAAATGAAGTCATCTATTTTTAAATCTCTTTGCAAATCCTACAGACATCAGCGTATATTTGGCATCTTCCTTGGTGATGTCAGGCCTGTACTGCTGCCATGTTCACTTCTTGCTTGTTCTGAGGGGGCCTTTAACAGGTAAAACACCTGCTCAAGTGGATGACTTGGCCTGTCAAGAAAATCCCCCTGTTTGGCCCTAATAATTACATGGTAGCTCGTAGATTTAAGACGATTATCCTGCTGCATTGTCCTAAAATCAGGGGATCATGTTTCAAACAATTTCCACACTGTTCACCCAATATAGCAACGTGGGACCACCCTAAAGCATCCTTCAAACTGAAAGCCACTTCTCCTCAGTCAGATTACCATTTCTAAAGCATTAACTATACAGGAATACTGAGCCAAAACAACAGACAATGCATAGTATGTCACTGATACTACATATAACCTCTCAGAAGAAGGTGATGTTATATTAAGGATAACTACCTAGTTAGTAACGTTAAAGGGCAATGGCACGGTTGAGAAGCCTCAATTAGCCCCGAGGTTAGGTGAGCATAAAAGGCCTTCATGACGCTTATCAAAGACATTTAAACAATGAATGAAGAACTTTTCCTCAGATAGATGTGGCGAAAAAGCAGTCTGGACTCACCTCTTTCTTTTAGCTCCTATGTTGACTATGTTAGCTAACAGAGAAGCCAACAGTGAGATGTCAACTCTTCCTGGCTAGCAAACAGGCTAGCTACATTAGCTTGTCAGAATAAATAAAACATTAACAGGTGTGTTTTGATCCAACAATACACGGAGATGTTATGGCATTTTAAAGCAAAGTACAGAGCGCCGACAACAACAGAACAGTTATCTCAATAATCCTTCGTTTTTGCCTTTGACTTTCTAAATTTTGTCAAGCTTTCGGCGGCATCATCTAGCAAATCTAGTCAACATGTGACGCAGTACGGTAGCTCAGGTTGGCCTAATGCTGCATTCACGTACAATGGGAAATCTCACGCACTGAGGCATGGCGTCACAGGTTCTGAGGCATTCAAGAGCTTTTTCAACGTTTTTTAACACGTTGAACGACAGAGTGATCAGTTTGTTGTTCTATTTTATTTACAGAGACCAGATACCTGGAATATCTGTGAAAATATCAAACTCTAAAAAGAGCAGGTGTCCTACTAAGATAGCAAACTTTATCATTATAGTATGTGATGTTGCCTCAAGTTGAAATTAGTGATATCATCAAGTTAAATGTTTTATTGTAATAAGGCTAAGCATTCATTTAGATGGTGTGGTTTATGATTCTTTTGTTTTGACTGCAAACAGATATAACTGAGTCAAGATTATAGCAGGTGGTATAATAAATACATCTTAGGATAATTTGGTTATTTAGTGGTAAGGAAAGCTGAAGTAGTAACTCGATTCCTCCTAGAGCGGCATGTATGTTTAATAAATCAATGGTAAAATGTAGACAGACGTGTGATTGTCACTTTTCCGTCTTTCCCACGGCCTTGAATGCATCATATGTATGTTTTTGATAATTCTTTAGCGCGTTAGTTTGAGCTACTTACGGCACAACCCGCGTATTCGTGTTAATAATGGTTTGACCTTTGAAATATTAGGTTAATTATTGTGTTTCAGTTTGACAAGAAGTCAAAGGAGAGAGGAGTATTTTTGTCCTTTAGGTGACCCGTACTTCTGCGCACGCGCAGGTCAACATTGGCAGGGTGAGTGTGAGCAGTGTAAATTTAATGGTCGTCTCACGCAATACCACTGCGTAATTACGGGTTTATGTTGGCGAAGTGTTAATATAGGGTGTAGCTAATCACACATGGCTCTCAGAAGGTGCTGGAGGTTTGCAGGGGTCGTCCCGCGGCTGTTATGGAACGGTACCGTCCTGCCGGGGGCTTCCGTCCCGGGAGGACGAGCCTCTGTGTCCAGCCTTGGCAACACTCACCCCGGCTGCAAAAGTGAGTTTTACACTTACCACTGAATTAATTTGTCAGCTTATCTACCGCCCGTGTGTCACCTCGCTGTCATGTTGTGAAGTGGTTCACGTAGATGACATGTTTCGCTTCCAGCCACAGAGTTGCTGCTCCGCAGGTTCAGTTCGGCGCCGCCGAGCACAGATGTGGGTTATGATCAGCTGAAGCAGCTCCTGGCTGGCCGGAAAGCCGTGGTTATAGATGTGAGAGAGCCCTGGGAGCTCAGGGAGTACGGCTTCATCCCCGGGTCAATTAACGTCCCCCGTGAGTGTCGTTCGACCTAAAATACACAGATATACTAATATATACTATTGTATGTACTATTATACCACTGTTGTATACTATTGTAGTATCCAAAAGTTTGTGTTGCCTGCAGGTCATGAACTAATCTGGCAATGTCCTGAATCAAATTAAGTCTGTCACACANNACATTCTCATTAATATTAAAAAGATGTTGAATTCAGTATGGATGACACCTGCAGACAACTCGGTAAACTGTATGAGGGAGGACAAGCCTCCTTACTCTGTTGATGGTTAACATTCCTCAGGTAATCCTGATAAGTGTATATCTATGTACACCAGTAGGTATTTACAGGACTGTCTGTGCTTCTTTGACTTTGCAGTGGGACAGGTGAACACCGCCCTCCAGCTGGATTCGGAGGAGTTCAAAGAAAAGTATGGCGGTGAAATGCCCCAGCAGACGGATAACGTTGTGTTCACCTGCCTGGCAGGGGTCAGGAGCAAGACCGCACTCAACACAGCCGCCTCGCTGGGATACAAAGAGTGAGACGTGTTTCCTTGGCATATATTTGTCAAAATCATTGGTTCTCACCTCAACATGAAGTCCACAAATTATTGAACTACTGCAGTCATGTATTGCAAATATTGAATAAGATTTCTCGTTGTTGTTTATTGCGTAGTTTACCCTTATTCAGATAGATAGATAGATGCTTTATTTGACCCCGTGGGGAAATTGGTTTGCAGCACAGTCACAAGGCATTTCACCACATCACAAAAACAAACAAGCAAACAAACAAACAAAAATGACCACTAGGCATACTTGTACACATACCTGTACCCATACCACACACTTTGCAACACAGTTAGGTGTTGCAAAGTGTGTGGTATGGGTACAGGTATGTGTGTGTATTCAGATCTGGACAAAGGCTAGAGTGCCAATTCATTTTTATAGCTGAAGCTGGTGAATGTTATATCTGACTGTTAAATTTAATCACATGACAGTATTAAATTTCACCAACTTGAGGTTATTGACCTGTTGTTGCATAATGCCAACCTATCATGCAGTGCTCTTTTGAGAGCTGCCACGTACCACATCTCCTGTGACTGAAAAATAAATACATAGTTTAAGAGACTAACAATAAAATTATTAAATGCAGCGTATTACTATGTGTTAATACCAGTAATGTCAAACACAAACGCAGTTTAATTTTTGACACACATCTGTTTATGCAGCATTTCATTCACTTCCTTCCTTTTTCTCACCATTTCAGTGTTCAGCATTACGCCGGTGGATGGCAAGACTGGGTGAAAAATGAACAACATAAGTGATCCAGGGATAACAGAACAAGAAAAAAAACATTTAAAGTTCTTTTTTAAAAATGACCCGAGGTCAGACTGGAAAGTGAGAGTCCGTAACAAGCAGTCTTGGAAAGGGTTTTTAAAAAGTTAATTCACTTTTCTGTTGTTTTAAGTTGTTTTCTTCTTCTGTGAATCCCAAAGACTGAAACCAATCACAGTCACACGTCTGCTGCAAAAAAATGTTCAAAACAACTGCAATATTACTTGAAGTTACTTGTAAATTTGTTTCAGCGCAGAACTATTTATAAACCCTTTACAACCTCTAAACAAACAAATATATAGCCAGTGACTATTCTGAAACTTACTACAAATATTAATAGACAAGTGCTAAGGTTTTGTTTCCAGACTATCTATGCAAATGACTATTTAACTGTGTATGATTGTGAGTTAAAATGAAGTCTTCCATTGCATAATATGACCACTTCAACCTTTCAAGTGGATGTATTGTAAATATTAAACAGCTTGTTGCTCATAGATGGAACTGTCAGTTGCCAACATCATTCAATAAATAAAATTATAGTTTTGATTAACAGTGAGATGTTGTTTGTGTTTTCTAATTTTTTTTGTTTTACAACTTATGGACAGTGTCCAAGGTCTATTAAAATGGGCGTGATGAGACCTTTATTTTAATGTGTGATATAAATAGGCATAGAGGTGACAGCTGCTGGAACTGAGATGATCTACTGTATTGAGGGGCCTTGTCTAATATCCACTGTGTCTCTGTATGAATTTGCCACCCACCCTCCAGGGAACATTAACAGGTTCCTTCATCATCCATGATAATGAATGTGTTTGTTTTCAACTGAGAAGAATGCCTCTACCACAGTATGTCGACCACAGCCATGGACCTTGTTCCCTATTAACTTCCCCTTTTACAGCTAAAGCTGAAAGTCCAAACAGAAAACACAAATCATATTCTCATGATCAGTTTATAAAGATTTAGAAATGATTGAAGTGCATCAGAAAACTTACAAGCTGCTTGTTACTGAATCATTGTCTCTGAATAGGAAACTGACCTCTAAGTGACTTTCCAGATGCAGGAGTAAATAATCTGGCTCAGAGGTGTTAATACTATTTAAACAGAAGGCAATGGAAATCCTAAATGATTGTTCATATTCATATTTAACTGTCAAAGCAGGTCTGTGAGTCACATCCAACTACACCCTATTATTGGGCCTATAGGAAAACATTAAGTGCCATGCCCTCTGCCGAACGAACAGCAACCCCTCCACAAACAAGGGAGGTGTGGTTGTGATGGCAGTTGAAGTGAGGCTTCATGAATACTGTAATAGAAAATACCACAATGATGAGTGATGTTATTTGGTTGCAACATGAAAAGAGCTGATTAGTGGAGACAGACATCTTCTGGAAAGTCCCACGCTGCTGCAAGATCTGAGGTCAATGGAAAGGAATAGGTGCGTGCTTAATCCATCAAGACAGGCTTTCACAAGGACAATAAATGCAAAAGTGGGATTTTTACATTTTAAATGCCCTAAAAACCAATATCATCTGGCCTTCAGACAGTTTATATTCTATGTTTTGGTTATTCTGTGGCTTTCTCTGTGTGTGTGTGAAACCTGAGTGTTAGGTTAATGTTGCTGGAAATTAACGTTTACAGTAAATTATAAGAGCAGTGCAGTGTTTACTGATTCCTGACCAAGGTGTCATTGGAGAATCGCCCTGAACAGACCGACCACTGTTTTCTCCCCTCATATCAGTGTGCCATGTCAACCGTAAACTCCAGACTAATCCCCCCCCCCCTCCTTTTCTTCTGCCTCCTTATTTTCCCTCAGAAGCAGTTAATTCCATTTCCTTTTTTTTCTGCATACTCTGGTTTTAATATGTTGAAAACAGACCAGACTAATAAGTACTAATTTATGTCAAATCTTGCCAGGGCTCTTTGTTCCTCTGCAGCCACAGCCTCATAAGGTCACCCTGCAGCTTCTGCTCAGCATTCAATTAAAGTCCCTCGTCCCATCAGAGCAGATCACATCAGTGCTGCACCTACTGGCTGCTATGACTGACCGGACCATGCCTGCTTGTCTCTCTGCTGCCCAGTGCTGTAGTGGACACTGAGGTGGTGGATGTACCATAATCCTGGCAAAACCCATTATGGTTCTGATAAAAGGGAGGCTGATACATGATCACACTCTGTATTCTGCAGGGAGACTAATGGGTGAACCCTCCACTAATGCCGCCAGCCACTATCCCAGCCCAGCTCTGCTCCTCACAAGCTGCTGACAGATATCTGAGCAGCAGGTCAAGCCTGAGTTGGTGCAGAGGTTCGAGATTCCACAGGTGTCGGCTCATGAACTGGGCTGTCATTGACAGAGCTGGGGCTTGGCTGGCAATGAGAAGTATAAAACCTGAGACTGGGTTGACAATCAGGGAGTGCAGACAAGGTGGAACAGCCGTGAAGTGCAGTAAACCACAGAGAGACCCTGCCTGAGTATTTCTTTCAGCTCCTTTCAGAGAACCAGAGGAAACACAGTCGCTGCCGCCACCATGAGCAGCAGCCCAGACAGGATCTCGTCCTACCGCCGTCACTTTGAGGACAGCAGCAGCTTGTCCTACCAGGTCAGGGTGTCCAGCCCATCCCCCACCAGGAGAGATGTCCGTCATGCATCCGCTGGCTACTCCTGCAGAGCCGGGGCCAGCAGCATGCGTGTGGAATCAGTGGGACGAAGGACCGTCTCGGCAGCACGCAGGACTCGCATGGTTGGAGCAGGGTAAGCTCTGTCAGCTACAGTACCTACATATGGACAGATGCATGGTTTATGAGTAAGAAGGCTTTACAGTTAGATCAAGCTCTCTTTCTCCATTTTAGAGTAATTTTTATTACATGAAACATTCACATTATCTCATAATATTCCATCTCCCTCCTCCCTTTAAATTTGATGTGGCTTACGGGTGATTTTTCAGTGTGAGTGCAGGAGCTATGGTATGTGTTGGGCCAAGTGGAGAACCTGCTATAGATCTGGATGTGGCTGCAGCTGAGAACCAAGAGTTCCTCAACACCCGCTCAAGTGAAAGACAAGAGATGGTTGTCCTCAATGACAGACTGGCTGTATACATTAACAAGGTAAAACTGCCTTCAAACTAACTACAGTTTACCTCTCCCATCGGTGCAGATAAATATGTTTGTCAGGCCTGGCTAAAAATGCCTTTCGTTGAAAAATGGGAGCATATTACTCTCACCTCTGTGAGCACATGGGCAGGAAACATATTGTGGTTCAGACACACTTGAAATCACAGAGGTTTTCTTGTGCCTACAGGTTCGATCACTTGAGCAGCAGAACAAACTGTTGGAGGCAGAGATTGAGGCCTACCAGAACCGATTTGAGAAGCCATCAGGTCTGCGCCTGTTATATGAGGAACAGCTGAAGGAGCTGCGAAAGATCGCTGACCAGATGAGAGTTCAGCGGGTGAGATAGAATTCTCCAAGCCGCACATCGCCTCTGTTTCTTTTTTTACATTTCAGGTGCTCAATAGAGCATAAAGACAGAATTCTTTGTTTCCGGCAAGGTTTACACCTCACTGAGCTGTAGAGGATCCATCCAAGCAATGATACAAGACGTCAACTTGGTGTTTTCAAGGTTCTTTACCTGGTAACAGGCTTATTCCTGGCAGGCAAATGGAGAGGTGCCTCAGTGTGTTAAGGTGCCATGGAGTACAGCTGTCTTCAGCTATGATTTATGCACAGATGAAATGGCTTGATTATGCATTTGCAGACACACACACACACACACACACACACACACACACTAACTCACACGCACAGGAATGAGGTTAAAATATAAAATGCAAAAGAGGCTGATCTACATTTTGCACACACCCTTGCACACACCTCCAAATCTAATAGACGGCCATATTACTTCTGACGTCTTGGTTTTCAGGACATTTCCTTGGCGGCTAAGGAGTCCACAGCTGCTCAACTACAGGCAATCAAAATCAAATATGAGGAGGCAGTGGAGCTGAGGAGGAAAGCTGAGTTAGACATTGAAGCCTTCCGTCCAGTAGGTTACATTTAATTAGCCAATATCTCCCTCATCATCAAATTAATTTACAGTTCTAAACCCACATGATAATAACGGTGTGTGTTCTTCAGGATGTTGACAAAGCCACCTCCTCACGCATTGTCTTGGAGAAGAAGCTGGAGCAGCTGGAAGTTGAAATTGAATTCCTAAAACGGGTCCATCAACAGGTGGAGAACATCTTCATGTAAGAATTATATATTTAGGTTAGCTCTCATTTTCATGTTTCCTAAAGTTTTCTTTTTTTTCAGGAAATTGATGAGCTCATGAAACAGATCTATGCAGCTCATGTCTCAGCTCAGAGTGCATTCACTCTCCCTGACCTCGCAGCTGCTTTGAAACAAATCCAAACCCAGTATGACGACATTGCAGCCAAAAACCTCCAGGTAAAATAATCACACGTCAGCACTGTCTGAGGTCCAGCTCTCTGTGTTTCAAATTAAATGTATGTCAGATTTTCATCCCTTATTTTTAGGAGATGGATTCTTGGTATAAAAACAAGTTTGAAGATCTGACCAGTAAGTCGTCAAGGCACGTGGATAGGGTTCGAGGCATTAGAGAAGAAATAGCAGGTGCCAAAAAGGACGTGAGTATCAAAAGTAAAAATGAATAAATAAGGATTGGTTGACAATTGATACGGAATGACCATAATGACTATAATCATATGAAAATATCTCCAGATCCAAAGCAAAGAACGTGACTTGGATACCCTGAGGACCAGAAATGAAGCTCTTGAGGCCCAGATCCGAGAGACGCAAGAAAAGTACAGGAAGGAACTGGAAGACCTGCAGGTAAATACAAGCTCATGTAGGCCCCAGGAGCACACCTGGTTATGTTAGAGTCAATTGTGAACACATGCACTTACTTTCATGCATGCAGAAACAAAGCCACCACAATAATTCATTCATACAGTAATTTCATGGCTCTGTTAACCTAACAGGCTCGGATTGAGACCCTGCAGCTTGAGCTGAAATCCACCAAGGAGAAAATTGCGCTGCACCTGCGCGAGTACCAGGACCTCCTAAATGTTAAGATGTCTCTGGAGATTGAGATTACAACGTACAGGTGATGGAAAAGTATTTTGAAAATTGATTCAGTGCCATGAAATATATATAAATCAGTGTAAACGAAAGTTTTGTCCTTTTTAAATATTTGTTTTTTCTTACAGAAAACTTATTGAAGGAGAGGATCTGCGGCTCTCTGGCATGATGCAAACCCTGTCTCTTACCAGTTGTAGCATGAGCGCCATTGGTTCTGGGATGAGCTTCAGTGGAGGAGGCATGGGTGGTGCTGGTGGAATGGGTGGCGGGGTGATTGGAGGTAGTGGTGGAGGTGTTGGAGGCATGGGGAGTGGAGTAGGAATGAGTGGGGGCATGGGTACAGGAGGCATGGGCACAGGTCCAGGCAGTGGTTCTGGAGGAATGGGTCCTGCTGGTAGGGCAGGTGGAGCAGACATGGGTGGTGGTCATGGATTGGCAGCTGGGGGTGTAGGTGTAGGAGCTGGTGCAGTGGGGGTGGGTACTGGTGGAGGCAGTGGAGGAGTGGGTGTTGGAGGAATGAGTGGTGTTGGCTCTGGTGCTGGCAGACTGGGTGCTGGAAGCTTTGGTGCTGGTGCTGGTACTGGTGTTGGGGGGTTGGGCACTGCTGCTGGAGGTGTGGGTGCTGGAGGTGTGGGCTCTGGGGCTGGAGGTGTGGGCTCTAGTGCCGGTGCTGGTGGAAATTTGGGATTTGGCGCCGGAGGCAAGGGTGACAGCGGTGTGGGGGGTGTTGGAATAGGTGCAGGTGGTGGTACTGCAGGTTCAGGTGGCATTGGTGGAGGGACGGGTGATGGAATTGGTGGAGGCATAGATAAGGATGGAGGTAAAGATCGTGGAATGGGTCCTGCTGGAATGGGTAGTGGAATTGGAAGCAGTGGAGGAACTGAGGGTGTGGGTGGAGGTGATGTGGATGCACTGGCAGGCGTTGGTGGAATGGGGAAGATTAGTGGAGGAATGGGTGACACCAGCAGTGCTGGGGTGGGATATGGATCCGATGGGTATGACGCCAACACTGATGGCTATGCAGAGCAGGCTGTGGAGCTGACGGAGAGAAGGACGGTGCTCATTAGGTAAAGGTACCATCAGGTATCTTTTCTATTTCTTTCAATCACAGTTTCTTTTATTAAGAAAGAATGACTGTGTGTCTTAACCTGCTTTATGATAAGGCCAGCATACAGCTGCTTAGAGGTCCATCCTGTTTAACAGTTGTCATAAGCTTCTTTTCGTTACTTTAGCTTTCTCCATTTTCTTTCCTCCCCTACAGAACGGTCAAAAATGAGGATGACGTGCTGGAAATGGACCACCAGGAACAAACCTACACCATCACCGGTGCAGCAGATGACTCTGACGACGAATGAACAGCACGAATTCCCAAGTGACCTCCTCTCGCCCTTAAACCTCCACGCCCCTCTGAGCTTTGCACTGACCAAACCCCATGTCTGGGCACTGACCTTTGCCCTTTGCCCTGGACAAGAAGACCATGACTGACCCTTTGCTACAGAGTGAAACCTTCACCTCACAGGGTTTAAATATGCCTCACTAGGAACAGTCAACATGGTCTCTAAACTTTTGTGTGCCTTACACCCCCCCGCCCCCTTTCTACTTGCCACAAATAAAGCTATCAGCATTCAATTACCTTGTCTTTTTTTCCTTTGAAGTCTTTTTCAGTGTTTGTGTTTGAGGTGCCCTGTAAGGACACAAAATGTTATCCAATACTATTTTCATGAAATGCTGGTAAAAGTATGTTTTTGCTCAAATGAAAGAGATGTTGCTTATTTTCATGGCTTCAAGGATAAAGAGTGAAAAAGGGGAAAGGAAGCAGTGAGAGAAGAGCAAAAACAGAGAGAAAGATAGAGTCACCTGAGGGTTGAGGCGGTCGCCCTGACACTTTCTGGAGGGCTAAGGAATCCGTCAGTCAAATTTTATCCTGCAGCAGAGTGACAGCATACAGCCGTTTCCTGTCCTCATTCCATCCACATCCACACCTTTTCCTCCTGCTGCTGATTGGGAGCGATTGGATCTGGCCAGCAGATGCCAAACACACTCAGTGTCCTGCTCAGGGGCTGAGAGCAGAGACATGCAACACACCAATCCTCTGACAGAAACTGCAACAAAAGATTGGAACAGGACCAGTGTTATTATGGCAGAAATAACACAACTGTGCCATTATTATTATAATAAGACACATCCAACTAAAGTCAGCTAAAGATCAAAAACCTAATATTATTTCACAGTGGAATGCTTCCATGTAGTGGAACCCTAAATGTTAGTTGAAGATGGGAATTATTAGTTTATTATAAGTAATGGAAAAGAAATTACAAATTTAAATGTTTAATGCTTCAAATGTGATTAGACAACATTTTGGACTGGATATGTTGGATTAACACTCTAATTTCCTGATAATACAACATGTGCAACAAAACAACAGCATTTCACACTCAAGAAAAATGCAAAATATCTGAATCACTGAGGTATTTACATTTGCAATAAAAAAATAAAATGGGATTTACTCACATTTTTATACAATCAGACCGGTGATTCAACTAACAGCATAATGAAAAAGAAGCAAAATGAAATAAAAACAAGAAATTGAGCCAATGCACCTCTCTTGTACCAGTATCTGACTGTATTTAAAGCCCTATCATTGCTTTGTAAATCATCTTCCTGATGATTATTCACAGACTTCATGTTGAAATAATCAATATTTCTCTCGGACATCATTTCCACAAGCTCATCCCACCCGAACATGCAGGAGACAATTAGTTTGAACCTAGAACTGTCAATCGGAGATGTAATGAGGAGCCTCGAGACGGTCATATCATTAGATTACATTTTGTTACAGCGAATTATTAATGTGCATCCAACCCGAAAGATGCATATATATATATATAAATCAGCCTATATATTTAGGCTTAAGTTCAGAGAGATAAATGCACTTCTCATCGATATGATGGGAGGGAATTTATTATCAGTATAATTAACAGACAAGGGAGCGTGTGTGTCTGTATGTGTGGAGTGCGGAGCTCTCCATGGTGCTTCGTCTTCAGAGGGAATAAACTGGCGCACCGGAAAAGACGAGTGTAGTCTTATCATTAAAATGAATAAATAGTTAAATAAAATGTAAATTTGCTGAATTTTGTACATAAACTGTGAAACAGCGATTAGTCAAAAAGAATTCCTTAAGAATTTAATTTTTATTAAAAAAATATTAGGCAGACTTAGACACAAATTATTATTATTATTATTATTATTATTACTGTTCTCATCATCATCATCATTATTATTATTATTATTATATGCTTGATCACTGCAAAATGTTCGGAACAAACCACAAAACTCTGTTTTAAAATTTTACATTTTTACTGTCTAAAAAAGAAATGAAAGGGGGAAAAGAGATTAAAAGAGTCAGATGTTTGTTCAGATAATAACCATGACTTCGGCTAAAATATCCGTCCTTATTCAAACATACAGGCCAGTCAAGGTTACATGTCTTTAAACATGCTCTTTGCCATTCTGGTTGTTTTGCTCACGCTTTTAGTTTGCAGATACACACCGCACAGCCAACTGGGTCACTAACCTTCATCCTATGAGAAAAATGCAGTTTCACTCTGAGCTGATAGAAAGAGCGCCTCATATTCACCAAGAAGGGCAAAAGTTGTGACTTTCTTTGAAACCTGTGATTTTCTGTCACTTTGTGCGTATGCTTTGGGTGGCTAAATCCCAATTAGGGTCGGCTGACACGCTGCTCTATTCATGCAGAGCCCTGCCTGCATACATTTGCCTAGGAATGAACTTCTCAAATAGATCTCCTGCTAAATGCGTTGGACAGCAGAGAGAATCGGCCTGAGTGACACGTTCTTTCTGAGGCGCTCGAGTGAGAAAAGGTATGAATTTATAAGGTACACCGAAACATATCAATTCACGCAACTTCACACGCTTTTATCCGCGTCTCCTCATGCGAGACAAAGTGCGTTTAAGTCAGGGAAATGTGGCCTGAAAAAGCCCGGCGCAAAAACTTTGTAGAGACTTTGAATACCGAGATGGTGCAGCCCACTTCGGGGGGAAAAGAGAGAAGGCATTTTGAATGAAATCACGCATGAACAGCGTTGAATCAGGTGCCGTTTATTCGGCTCCTCTCTAATGCGATTTTGAATATCAGTCTGGGTTAAAATCCCAATCATGTCATCTGGTGGGAGTCCCATACAAGCATAATTACTATTCAAACGCGTCGCTAATGTCCCACCCGCATCAAGGCAGCTGGTCTGCCCTCGGTGCAGCTTGCGTCTTTCCCCAGGTTTCTTCTCAGAGAGTAAAACACCTTAAATATGAGCGGGGCTGGTTTAGAATAAAGAAAAGAAAGGAATAAGATAAACAGGCCTGTCCAAAGCTTTCCTCTTTGTTTGAGCGCCGGCTCAGATCTGAAAGGAATAATAAGAAGTTCTGATTCTTTTGCAGGACAGAGTTCAGCCTGTCCTGAAAACCAAAAGCTTGAGGATTTAACTTTTCTTTTTTTTTTCTTAATTAAAGGAAGTGTGACCAAATGAATGTGAGAGGTGCCGAAGGTGCGGAGAAATAAATGGATTTAGACAAACACAAAGTCATTTCTAAGACGTGGGAATCTGTGAGAAATAGGCCACATTGCTAAGTGGGACAATGATTGGGCTCTTCTGAATAGACCCCAAACAAAGTTTATGGGTCGACATAAAAAATGTGTTTTCTTCTGAGCTCAGAGGGGTCTTAAATGGTAGGCCATTGAAACCAGTCCAGGAGAGGTGGTGGTGAACCCTTGGCACCCCTGAAGTATAGTCAAGGAGCATGAATGGAGATCCCTGGTGGGGCATTGCTCTCTGTATTTACCGCGTTGCTTTGCAGACAGGTTGTTCCTCTATATTCATGGCTCATTAATGGCCAACCAGTTAAATCAGAGCCCCACCGTTTAGACAGTTAAAATCCAAAAAAGGCTGGCAAGAGCCAGGCAGAGCTGCCCATAAAAGCGTCTCCCTCCTCTCCCAACTCCGATTCTTCTCAGGTCGTTATTTACGTTTATTAAAGAGATTCATTTGAGAGAAGCGCACTTGCGGAATGCTGTTGATTGACTCCGCAATATTGTCCCAGAATAAAGATCCGACCATGTAATTAATGTGTCTTTTTCTTTTAAAGAAGGAGGAGGAACAAAGCCGCCGGTCAAGCCATTTAATTTCATTTAATTTTCCATCCCATTTGCTTCCAACACTGTTTTCAGTCTGACACCGAGCCTTTTGACTGCTCGTCAGGGCTTCAGAGCGCACAGTGGAGCGGGGATTCACCCCGGCGACTTGTCCGCAAACAGAAAGGAAACGTCTTCGCCTTTTTTTCCCTCCTCGGAGAATAATTAATTTCACTGTGGAGAAGTGCGGGGCTTTAGAGCGGCGCAAGGGTGGATGGGAACCAGCCGCAAATGCCGAGGCGTTAATAAATAACCCCTCCGCACAGCCAGGCGCAAACATTGCGCCTATTGATGAGATTGTTCGCGTGTCGTTTCGGGCTCTTTGACCGACTGTGGAGGAGCGCGGGGAGGAGAGAGAGAGAGAGATGAGCAACACGGGATGCCTGCAGAGAGAGAGAGAGAGAGAGAGATTAATGTGTATTAGTTTATTTACAGCAGTTTTATTATACTGCCTGAACCGTTTCGATGTTTTTGGGGGGTCAACAAAAAGCAGACTGATTCCAAATAAACTAAACTGAATTCACTGAGTGGACTGACTGTGTTTTATTGTTCTAGTCTTTATTTTATTTCATTCTTAAGAACATAAATCAAAAAACTGGACATTTTACCTTTCGATATCATTTTGATTCAGGAGATTCTTGACATCACAAATATCGGCTACTGGTCATGATTCAGATTCAGGGGCAGAGTTCACAGCGGACAGGTCAGAGGTCAGCATGTTCACGGTCTGAATTGATCGCCCACAGGTTCTTGTTCTTCTTCTCTGGTCAGACTCATCACCGCAGCATCAAAGGGCTCCGACCACTTTAAACAACCTGCTGCACTGCAGCCACATGTTGGAGGCTCCCGTCCCTGCTTAGTCTCCAGTCACAATACACCTCATTCATTGTATTAACTATACAAGTGAATATTGTTTGCCAACCAACAAGTGAATCAATCATATTTAAGGCTTTTGGATCCTTTTGTCATTAGAGTAATGTGGTCTGAAGTAACATATGTATGATATTATATGATATTAAATCTATAATAATCTTACTGGGGTTACAGTCGGGCTGATAGCACCATAAACCCATCAAAGTTTTGAGTTGAATGTTTCATTTGACTGTTATTATTTTATCTAAGCTGCACAGTGAAAAACATGTATCTCCATATGTGGAAACTTATTTTTCAGATAACCTTCAGGATTAATTGATCCCTCTGAGAAAAATTCTACTTAAAATGACACAAACCATTTCAAAACTAACTGGACTCTCTGCACAATGTTGTCACAAAGCTGAAAACAGAGCTGCATGAAAATATTTTGGAAATGCGTGTTTTTCACAAGACAGCATTTTTTTTTGTTTTGTTTTTATGTTGAAAAATCAATCAATCAAGACACTTGAGTCAATCAGTAAAACACTTTGGATCAATCATTTAATCACAAACGTTTCTATCATACTCCTGTAGTGATTTGGGGACTTGATTTAAAATGACCATATTAAACACATGTAACAACAATACATTGAAATATTTTATTCTCCTAGTATTTCTGATATTATTCTAATGTCTTCATAATCTATATACATTATAGCCCTGTAATGTGATATTGTGATATATTTGTATAGCTAGGCCTACATTTTGTCATTAATTTTATAGCAGAGCAACTTTCAACATAAATACAAAATAACATTTCTTTCTAAAATTCATACCTGAATTGAGCTGCCATATGAGGTAAAATAATGTAATTATTACCAAAAATATCAAACAATTATTCGTGTAATTGTATTTTTTGGATTGATACGGCAGACTGTTCCCGTGCTGAATGAGGAGGACAAGACAAGAAAACCACAAGTGAGTGAGCGTTGGGAAGATGCTGATGGTTATTTTCTAGGTTTTTTTTCTCTCTCTCTTCCTGCTGGTGGTTCTCCCCTTTCAGTACCTGCCTGATCTCCACCCGGCACACGCCGAGAGTCAATAGAAGTTAACAAGTCCTCTAAACTTTGCTGCTCCCTTTGTTACACTAAGGATACAAAGGAGGAGGGAGAATAAAGCGCTTTGAAGTGTATAAAACCCAAAGAATGCCAGCCAAGTAGATTTAAAGTAGCCACTGATTTCCAAAACCTGGCTTGAAAGGGAAGAATGGAAAAGGGTGAGGATTTATGGATAAATTATACAGTGGATTTGTCAGTTAAAATATCGGAACTGTCTGGAGGACAAAGCCACATGCTGAGGATTAATGGTCTCTCCGGACCTTTGATTCTGCACCCTCTTTTCTCTGCCCTTGACAAATTGGATTTTGGGGATGGGAAGGTCGCCTGGCCCTTTGTGTCTCTTGACCGTTTTGGAGCAATTCATTATGCGGCGGGGTGAGGGAAAGTCTCCATGTGACCAGGCAGGCCCGTTTTCCCTCTCCTCACAGCTGCTGGGAGAGCCCAACTCTCTCACACTCACTCACACACACACGCACACACTCCTGCTCGCTGCTGCTTCAAACTCAGGACCGCTCCCCCTCCTCTCGTCCCCCTTTAAACTACCTTATAGCACAGCATCACCTCTCTGCACCCCCCCCCCCCCCCCCCATCTCCACACACACTCACACACTTGGGGGGGCGGGGGGCTACCTTGCCTGCACCATCACTAGAAAAGCCGGAGAGCATAACGCCACCGCGTCACTTTGAGGGCGGATATCGGCCGGTCCTCATCCTCTCTTCCTCCTCCTCTTCCTCCTTCCCTGCACTCTCCCACTCGGTCTCCATCAGTCTTCATGGTTCTGATCTCACCCCACGCCATGCAAGCCACCCGGGCGTCCACCACCGTCAGTGTGTTTGCGGACTGCAGCATCCCGGCCGGGCTCCGGATAGGACCGGTACCGGGCATCTTCAAACTCGGGAAGTACGTGTCGGACCGTAAGGAAGTTGGACCCAAGAAGAAGGTAAGTTTAAAACACTTTTAAAGATAAAATTATATTTATCTCTAAGTTATTGGTTTGATTTTATGTTTTTGACTATGCAGCCCCAAAAATGCGTCTTATTTTGAAATATTTTAGTGTTGCGGGTTAATCAGGTGCGCTGGAGAACTTTGAAACAGGTTGCTATATTTTTAAATCAACTTTTAGGTATTTATTTATTTATTGACAATTTAGTTATTTTAAAATTGCATCAAAAACTTTAACTATTCTAAAACTTAACTTTTACTGTTTTTTGAGCTAAATTTACGCCACCGAATACAAAAAATAACCTCCATAATACCTAAACACACTGTTTTGTTTTTACATTTAAGCATTTAAGCGGACTGGATTTGGATTTTAAAGCTGCACTGTCAAACTCCATCGGGCCGTCGGTTATTAATTGGTTTGGCCTGTCAGGTTGGAAATAATTGAGCTCCATTAGTGGCCGACTTGTCAGTCTGTGCTTCTACTTAACCGGCCTAATGGGCGACCCGGGTCTGCTGTGTGGGATTTCATGCCCTCAGCCGCCTCACATTTCACTGCCTGGCGGGCCTGTTATCCC
The DNA here is from genome assembly GCA_003416845.1 of Oplegnathus fasciatus. Lineage (NCBI taxonomy): Eukaryota > Metazoa > Chordata > Actinopteri > Centrarchiformes > Oplegnathidae > Oplegnathus > Oplegnathus fasciatus. Next base: position 1,440,315 of record NTHP01000071.1, on the reverse strand, counting down.
GATGAGCCGTTTAATTTTAATGTAATCCGGCCACGGAAAGATGCCACTGAGGCCGGGGCCCGCAGCCTGGGGCCAGGAAGAATGATGATGATAAAAACAGGGATAAAAGATAAAATTAAACAAACTGTATTCATGTCATTGGACTGGGATTATTAACAGCAGTGTGCTGATAAAATAATATTCTCAAAGTTTTTAAAGAATAAGAAAATAAAAGTCTTCAGAAATGAAATATTAAAAAATAAGAAACTTAAAAAAAAAGCTTTTAAACTGTTATTTTTACACGCACAAGAGTAAACACTTTGCGGCTGTAAGTGCGTCTACAACCGCACCCTGTTATTGTTGAAGCTGTCAGCGGGTTGTGATTGATGCGTCTAAATGCGTGGCCCCGGGCCGCCGGCGATCATCAGGTGCAATCTCTGTGTCAAATGTCGCGCTTCGATCTTTAATGTCCTTGAACAGTTTAGAGACGCTCTGACACTCCTCAAATTCGTTTCCCATATCAACTCAATTAGGCCCCTGTGTCATTCTCTTTAGTAAATTATCAGCAGAGCGGATAAAGACGCATTAAGCTCGTTTTGGTCATGCGTGTCCGCAGCACCTCCAGGTAATAAAGCAGACAGTCACTGGGGAGACAATTCGTTAAATAAAATATAAATACACGAATAAATAATGAAAACAGTAAATAGGGGGGTTAATATATAAAATTTGGAGAGAAAAACTGCAGAGTTGCACTTTTTACAGATGTGTTTAACAAGCTGATTTATTTATTTCGTTCTTTCGACGCCTATCTGTTGGTGTTTGACGGGAGACATGTTAAAGGGCCTTGCTGTTCATATTTGCCATCATACTGTATGGTCAATTCTGACTGTTTGTTTGCTGGCTTAGATCCGCTTGGTACGGGGGGAGTTCGTGGATGAGTCGGGCTGTCCCGTGCCAGACTGGATCGGATTCATCCGCGCTGCCAGGAACAGCCAAGAGCAAAACCTGGAGGCTGTGTCGGACTTACCTGGCGGACAGGTGAATTTTCATCACATCACACTTTAAGGCCAATGTCTTTTTTTTTCTCCCTTTTTCGGACACTTGAGTTAACTTCGGGCTCCTCTTCCTTTTTCTGTTTTCAGATTTTCTACCGCGTGCTGAGAGAAATCCCTGCAGGAGAGGAGCTCAGTGTTTGGTACTCCAACGCTCTGGCTCAGTGGTACGACATCCCCACCACGGCCACTCCCACGCACGACGAGAAAGGTAAATGAGACTGCTAATAATNNGGGGGGGGCACTGAGCTCTGAATTATAAAATTTTACCTCTCTGTGAGCAGGTGTGGAGCACTGAGGATTTTAGATGTAATAATAATAATAATAATAATAATAATAATAATAATAAAGCGTTCAAACACCACATAGACTTTGAGAAAAAAACATTTAGGATTTCAGCAGTTTAAAGATTTTTTTATTGCGTTTACAGATGTTGCACATTAATTGTGGTGTCAGGCAACAAAGGTGGCAAAGTGCCCTCAGCTGTACACTGACACAACATCGACATGTTGAGGGGTCCATCACTGTAGTTAAATGACTGCCAATACCCGTGATGTCCCTCCTTTATCGCTCAGAGATGGAAATCGATCAGATGTTGTTTTTTTCCTCAGGCAGCCTATTTATTTTTTCTCATTTATTAATTTATTTAACGTAGAATCGAGAAAAAATAGCACATTTTTTCATCAAAAAAAAACCATTTAAAAATCTTTTCTTTTTCTTTTGGAAAAAAAGTACAATTCGTTTAAATAAAGTGGTGGAAATATTAGCTCAGGCCTATCACAGCAAAGATTGGGTCGGTATTTAGCCAGATGAAGGTGTAACCTTTAATTATTCGGTGTAGGCCACCAATAATTAAATATTGAACAGCAAAAATAAATCCGATTGCAAGAATATTTGAGACAGCACGGGACATAAAATACAAAGCACAATTAATAAGGCACAGCTTTAATCAGCACAGATATTCCTTCTTTTCCGGGTATCTGATGATTTCTTGTTTGGATGAGTTTTGTCATCAGCCTCTGTTCAGACTTTTAATCTGTTCTAGAAATGATCATTTGGCGTTTGCGCTTGGGGATTATTCCCTAATCCTGACAAAACACCAGCTCAGCAGGAACTAATCCGTTTAAAAAAAAAGAAGAAGATTATTATCAACAGATACTTTACAGGGAATACCATCAATTGACGATGATAGGATTATACACTTTATTTGGACCTGGAAGGGCCTCTTAACTAATTGAATAAATGCAATAGCAAAGTGGCGAAGCTGCAAATGATATCAAACTTGCGTCGAAAAAAAAAAAAAGTGATCAAGTAATTACAGTGCTTGAAACATCGAATAAAAAAGCAATTAAAAGCTGAAATTGACGTGTCTCGGTGACCATGGATGAAGAAGAGGCTGCTGATTCAGTTGCGAGACGGAGGTTAACGAATGTCATCGTGTCATTAATATTCATGTATTCAAAAGCAAATAAATTCAAAAACAAGTGCTTCACGGTAAATTAGGTGGGTGCGTCAAGGTATTGTGGCCTAATGAATGCTAACTTTTATGTGGGGTGTATATTGCCCTGATTCTCCGGCCCAACACACCGTGTGCGCTCCTGGACATACGCTCGCTCCCATTATTAGGCGTCAACAGATGGGCCGGCGCCATTGTTTCTGGAGACTTGCGATTTCAAGCAACAGCTGCTGTCACTTCCACGGGAAAGAGCACAGAGAGGGAAAGTCCCGCATTCAATGCATCGGTTTCTGAGCGCCAGATTGGGCAGGGCGTTTGCTCTTTTGATGGCGATCATAAACAATGGCCCGTATGAGGATTACAAAATCATTACATCTATATTAACCTCTAAGTGCTCGACTGGGGGTCATTGAGATGGCCTCATGTGTCTATTACCATTTGGCACCAGATCTTAGAATCCGGATTATATCCATTAGGCCTTCATTTAAATTTCAGGTGATGTGCAGCAGTGACTGATGGAAATGTTGCTCTTTAAAGGGACATTTTCAAAGGAACATATTGCAATGTTTTAATATCGATTTTGATGCCAGTACACTACAAAATGTTTGTGTTTTCTATTACATCACACTCTCTGTTCAATTTATGTGCACGTGTTGTGTGTGGTTATGGTGCTATTACAGGAAGAGGGGGTCACCCGTCTGTGTGGGCGCTAACAGGTCTTTTCTCTACAGGTTGCCGAACCTGTTTTGTTTTTTATTTTACGCACGGATCTGGCATTTTACGCACGGACATATACTGTAAATTATCACATCATCACTATTATCTGGCTTCACGCTGTGTTGTGTGACTTAATGATCCGCATCCATCTGATCTTTAATGTCATGTCTGCTGTTGTCTCTACAGGTGAAGAGCGTTACATCTGCTGGTACTGCTGGAGAATATTCAAATACCCGAACACACTCAAGGCCCACGTCCACTTCCACTGCGCTCTGAGCAACGGACGGGGGTTTGTGAACAGCGAGCAGGCCAGAGGCACGGAGACCTTCAGCAGGTCACCAAAGTCTGGAGACATCCCCAACACCTCCACCTCTCCAAGGAGCGGCCACAGTACCTCCTCCATCTCAGACTCTGGCAGGCGGGCAGTGTCCTCCTCGCCGTTTCTAAACAAAGTGGGACTGTCAAAGAAAAGCAGCTCAGAGGAGCAGGACAGGGCCCTCGACATGAGCGTTACCTCAGCCAGAAACCAAGGACACATCCTCGGCCTCGGCGCCACATCCTCAGTGCTGAGCAGCATGGGCTTCCACCCGGGTGTGCGCTCTGCCTTCAAACCGACCGGCGTCTCCAAAGTCCCGGGCGCGGACGCCTCCAGAGAGGACGCAAATGGGAAGCTGAGCGGTCTGGGATTCAGCAAACTCATTGGAAACATGAAACCAATCCGCAATGTAGGCGAGACTCTAAATGGAGCAGGGAACCACCCTCCCAAGTGCGCACCTGCAATTATGGACTCCGCATCTCCAATGGTACCATGCACAAACGCTATCCGAGGTTTCCCGTTGCTGCCTCACATGGAGGAGACCTCAGCTTTTAAGCACGTTGAGAGTCGGATGCACTCCGGCCTGTCCCCGTCCCGTTACCCCCAGATGCCCCCTGGACTCCATTTTGAGAGGTTCTCTCTCCCTCACTTCGACGGTGTCAAGACTTATGGTGGAGACTGTAACATCCCACTCATGCCCTTCACGGTCTATAACGGGGAGCTTCTGTACAGCTCACCTTACTATCCGCTGAAATTCCACTTCAGCAACCTCCTCAAGTACCCGGAGTCCATGTCCTACTTTGGTGCACCCTCACTGAACCAAGACCTGGGCTCAATCACCAACATCGACCGGGAGATCGCCATGCACACGCAACAGCTGTCTGAAATCGCCGCGGAGAAGAACCGGACGCGGCTGGAGTCGATGCCCGCCGGGAGCGCCAGCAACCCCGGGTCTGGCAAACCGAAAAAAGGACACCTGTGTCTGTACTGCGGCAAGCTGTACTCGAGGAAATACGGCCTGAAAATCCACATGAGGACTCACACAGGTTACAAGCCGCTCAAGTGCAAAGTGTGCTTCAGGCCGTTTGGAGACCCCAGCAACCTGAACAAACACATCCGGCTCCACGCGGAGGGAAACACGCCCTACAGGTGCGACTTCTGCGGCAAGGTGCTGGTGCGGAGGCGGGACCTGGAGAGGCACGTCAAGTCCCGACATCCCGGGCAGACCGTCAAGAAACTGGACGAGAAGCCGGGCGGCCTGTTCGAGGACGCGGAGCACAAGAGCGACAATGACAGTGATGTGGACGTGTGCTTCACCGACGACCAGAGCGACCAGGAGTCGAGCAAAAATAATGACTGATGTGTTCATGCTCACAGAGAGACTCCTCGTTGACCTTAAATTATGTACACAACAAAACATGTCATTTAGTCCTTTACTGAAACTTCATTTTTTACATTTTAGACACTGACCCAAGAACCACGTGCTGCCAAAGTCTCCAAACTTCATTCGCAGTTGAAATAATGCTTTTTCACTTAGAGGGGACATCATTACATGTTCGAGAGAAATAAAATAAAATAAAATTTGGACATATACATAAAGATTCATATCCATACATTTAGTTGTTAGTGTTCAGTGTCTTGCTCAAGGACACCTTTGGGCCTCTTAACCATGTTGGAAACAATCTGCCATTGATGTCGCAGAAATGTTCGTTTGTTTTCAAACGCAAATCCCCATAATTGTTCTCATATTTTCTTATGCAAATGGAGAAATGTGTCTTTATCTGCGTTTAAAAACACTGACACTTCTTTAAAAAAACATCAGAACAACTGCTCACAAAACAAGAACAATGATCCAACATCACTTTGACATTTTCAGTCGCTTTAAAANTAAAAGGCCTGATCCAAAAAAAAAAAAAACGAGCACTACATTCCATCAGACCGGATATGGACACATTCTGGGAAATTATGAGCTGCAAAAGAATATGATTCTTTCTTTTTTGTTTTGTGTTGCTTTTATTGTGAATAAAAACGGGCATCAAACTCACGACATTCCCACATTCCCTTCCAAACTGTCAGTTGCACTTTAGAAACAGCAATGGGCATTTCACTTCCACAAAACAGATGCATAATGATGATTATAATCGAACTTATTCCCATGCCCCTCATTAAAGATCCCGGATGCGCCTCACTGAAGAACACACTGTACTTTAATTTGCACTTTCTTGCCGAGGCGCGCTGTTCTCAGAGGAGCAGCCAGCAGCAGCGCCCAGTTTATTTAAGGGATTATTTCTAGAGAAAGGAAATTGTATTGATTGCAGTTATAGCCTATGTAAAGAAGTGTAAAGTATGATATTTCACATTTCAGTGGAGAAGTGTTGTATACGTTTGTTTATAAGTGATATTGTCTATGAGCACAATATTTTACTCCTGTCCATTAAGTCGTCGGTTTTTGAATAAATTTAATTTAAAATATCAAAAAAAAA